>JANHFO010002880.1:17057-28495 GCA_032468095.1 Pareas carinatus | reverse complement strand
GGGGAAGAGGAGAGGGGGGAAGGGGAAAAACATTCAAGGTTGGTATTTGTTCTATTTTTTTACTATATATGTGTTTATAAAACTCTTTAAATAAAAGAAAAGAATGGAGGATCATTAAGTGACATGATCACATGGCTGCTTCACTTAATGGCCGTTTTGACTTCTAACTGTAATAGGCAGGCTCCATTATGGTCATCAGTTGATGACTACCTATGCAAGTCAAATATTATCAGGCATTCTCAGCTTTCAACTTCCAAGAAACTATTAGAAAAGAAACTGAAAGAAGGAATTATTTTGGCTACTTTTGATGCTGGCTTTATCTGCAATAAATATATCTCTTCTCTCATTAATTCCCCCTCCCTCCTAGAAACATGCCCTATATAACAACAATTTCCCTATTTCTATCTTTTAAATGGAAGTAACTTTCAAAGCTGTGCAAGTTTGTTTTTAAAAAAAGAGCTGGAAGTCTTTGAACGTGAACACATCATGCCTACAACTCATTAAATAGACTCAGCAATGTCTGTTCTCAAGAATGCACAGCTGCTGTGTTGAGAATTCCATTGTAACCACACAACCTGGGAAACAGAAGTGGCTGCAAAATGAGTTACACTCAAGTACTGCATTCATACTCCTACATTGTTCTGAAACACCTATGAATCAAAACCTGAAGCATTAACATTTTGTTAAAATCATTTAAAATTCCAGCAAAATAAAATAAACAAAATTGACTTCTACATTAGGTTTTTCTAGGAAACACACTTACCCTCTTTTCCCAGGTCTTATTGGAGGGCCGCTTCTCCTTTCATTTCTTGGCCCTGAAAAGTTTCGTCCAGATTTGGATGGGCCGTTATTGCCACGGCGATTCTGTCGATCAATCCCAGGTCTCTGACTGGAAAAACTTCTCTTAGTTATTTCTCTTTTAGGAATTAGTGTGTTTTCTCCTGTCTTAACAGCTCCCTGTGCTGTGATGTCTGCTAATTTTTTTTCATCCCTCTCACGTCTCTCATTGAAATCGCTACTTTCTGAAGCCGTTTCCCATTCTTCATTTGCCTGGTCTGAAGAATTCTGATTGGACAAGTCAGGTGTCTTACTTCCTGAAACCTCCAAAGTAGTGGTTGGCTGCTCATTAGCAGCATTACTCACCGCCACACTTGATGATGAACTAGTTGTGACTTCATTTATTTTTGATGCTGCCTCTCTTTCTTTTAATCGTCTAAAGCGTGGTGGCTTGTCTTGTCTGGGGGGTCGTGCTGGCCTTTGCCTTCGTGGTCGCTCTCTTACAGGATCAAATTTTGATCGAACAGGATCGAACTTTGCAGGTGGTCTTTTATCCAACTGTATAGGGCCATAGTGCTCATGCCTTCGTTGTGGTTCTCCATCTTCAGCCTTGGAGATTTCTGTTTGTCTTGGATTCCACTGGTTCTCTCTGTATCCTGGTCTCCTAAGAATAGATGGTCGAGGTGGGCGACCAACTGGATCCCTTCCACCACGTCTAAACATCCCCCCTCTGCCACGTCTAGAAGGTTCTCCTTTAGGAAGAAAACCTGGCCTGGTTTTATTTTCATCTTCTGTTACATATGTTTTATCAACAACTCTTTGATCCCCTTGAATGTTATTTT
The DNA here is from genome assembly GCA_032468095.1 of Pareas carinatus. NCBI lineage: Eukaryota > Metazoa > Chordata > Lepidosauria > Squamata > Pareidae > Pareas > Pareas carinatus. Next base: position 26,876 of record JANHFO010002880.1, on the reverse strand, counting down.
CTGGTTTGAAAGATAATAGCGCTTTTGAAGGTTTTTTAACATCTGCCCTTTCTTCTCTCATTGGGTGTTTGCCTTTGCTTAAGCTGTCCTTGTCTGACAGAAGAGTATCACTTGCACTTTCATGCACTTCACTGTCAGAGTCAGTTTCTGAGCCTCTTTGTCTTCGCCGTTTTGGAATAACTTCAAAATCAGAGCTCTCACTACGGGTTTCACTCTCCTCTCTCTGTCGAAGAGGACCAGAAGGAACATGTTCTACTCTAGGTTTAGCATCTCGATAATGTGGGTAATCTCTATTATGACCTCTTCCACCTCGACCCCTGCCTCCATAAGAACCTCTATAGCTGCGTCCCCTAGAGTAATATTCTCCACGTCCTCTCCCTCTGTATCCTTGGTCAGGAAACCAGTCCCTAGTTTCTTTCCAGTATGTTCTGGGAGGTACTCCAGGCTCTCTTTTTACTGGTCTGGTTTCAATACCAAGTCTCTCTACAGTTCGTTCTTTGCTAATTATTTTTTCTGGTTGTTTTTCTTCCTTCACGTTTGCAGGTTGTTGAACTGACAACTCATGTACACTAAGTGGTGGAGCCTCAGCTGCAGTTTGTGGAGTGTTTGGCTGTGGAACTGAAGGTGGAAGTGTTTGGATTGCAGCTGGCTGTTGAGATACTGGAAGTACTACTGCTGCCTGCTGTACGATGAGAGGCTGCTGAACAGTAGGTGTAATTATAGATTCTGTGGGGTTATCTGTACACTCTGCAGCTTGTAATGTATTTTGCAATGTTTTCTTATCATCTGTATTGGTTTTCTCTGGTTCTAACCTGGAAATTAGCATCTGAGGCTGATCCCTTTTTTCAATTTTGTTGACTCTTTCATTTGTCAGTCTTTCTCCCTCTCGTTCTTTTTTCTGCTCACGCTCCTCTCTTTGTTCACGCTCTTCTTTCATATCACGAAGAATAGGCTTTTTAATGGGACCCGATCTTCTCACTGGCCTGTCACTACCTTCCTCTCTTCTGCCATACCCTGGCCTTGGACCCCATCTAGTTTCAGATTTAGGTTTAAAGGGCTTTTCAAGTTTTGATCCCTCTGACAACCTACTAGTTGTAAACCCCTCCTTTTTTTGCTTGCTGTCTGTTCTTTCCAACAGTGGTTCTTTTGATTCAGTGTGTCTGTTGCTTATTTTGGAAACATTTGACTGTATATCACTCACTGGTTCTTCTGATTTCAAAGAATGAGTTGATCCAGGAGACATACTCTTCAGAGAATTACTTTCTTCTATAGGCACCTGTTGTTCTCTGGAGCTTTCTGAAATATTTCCTGCAGTTACTTCAAAACTTACTGTTGGTGGACATGTATCAGACTGATGAGGCTGTGTATTTTCTAAAGATCTGCTTGAAGTCTGCTGAATGTTCACATCCTCAGATTCTTTGAAGAAGTCTGCCTTTATATGGGGACCTAACTGACCTTCTTCTCCAGAGTAGACTGCCTGAACTGTTATTTGATCTTGATCCAAAAGTTCTTCAGACCTAGAGGAAACAAGCCACATTTTCAGCTGAGGTCTTATCAATCATACTAAACAATATTAAACATAAAAAATATTTAAAATGTGAGTTATTTCTGGTATTCTGGAAGACAACACAATTAGTTCTAGAAATATTATTTGGAGTTGTGACAGAGATTTTCAACATTTAGAATACTCTTCTATCTAAAGATATTGTAAATCTCACAAGCATCCCAATGGGCATGTATTCAGAAGAAACCAAAATACTGTAGCTGCTAAAATGAACATAGATATAAATATGTATACAAGCAGTCCTCATTTTGTAACCATTCAGTTATGACAATGCTAAAAAGTAACTTTACAACCAATCCTCATGCTGATGACCTTCACAGGTCTATAAAGCAAAGGAAAGCTGAAGCATAGGTTTAATCATAAGCATAGTTGCAGATTCAATTAACTAATTTGCCTGTCCCAACTGTGGCCTCTAAATGACAGCTACCTGTACATGGTAAAAGGTTTAAATTTAGTTCTACTGAACTAGTTTAGCAATGCTAATAGTTATTTATATCTTTTATATTGAGCTGGAATTGTGTTTACATTTTTCTGTTACTTGTCCAAGAGAGAATTGTACTAAAGAATACGGTTATTTTCTAAGAAGCATTAATTAGAAATTTTTTTGTTGATTCTTTATATTCGTGAAAATTAAGAGATACGCCTGAATGCAAGCATTGTAGAGAAGAAAGCCATACTATACATAAAAACCCAAAGATTACCTTATATCAACAGTTTCTTCAAGGATTTTAGGGGAGGAACTAGTCTGTTGGGGATCTGTGTGAGTATATGGTTCTGACCCCCACATCATACGTGATTCTGTCAGTGGTATGGTATGTTCTCTTGCTGATCGAGTAACATGGTCAAAAGAATCTGAACCAGCTCCTGTCCCCTCTATTTGATCCCTCCTCAGAAGTGGTTTAGGAGGTATAATTCCTGAAATAGAGAGATTCAAATTAAGAAGCACAGGATTTGTATCCAATTCCTGGGTTTTTAACATGGAGGGATAAAACTGTTGGCCCTTCAAATAGATCAGCCTAAAAAACCAAAAATTATTAATCCTATTATACCTGTATTACAAAATCACAGTAACAGAAACTTGCAAGTCTGTATGTGCCTCCTTGCTCTATCTATAAGACACAAAGGAGGGACAAGCCTGAAAGGCTTTCTTAAAATTCAAACATTGACTGGATTATGGCTCTTCCTCCCATTCCTAGAGGTTAATCTTGCAGTCCATTACATAACTGAAAAACTGTTTAAAATGCATGAACAAACACATCCTATAAATATATTTTGCTGTAGGAACCTATTTTTATAATTGGGGCACGATCACTGAAAATATCATATTCCTGGTAGCTATTCATATATCCTCAAATAATTCCATTAGAAGAACATTTCTAATAATGATAGTACTGTAGCTTTCAACATACTCACTTTGAAATAAATAACCCCTTGAAATGCCTAATCTCAGAACATTTATGATGATCTGCAGCACAAAGACAATTACACCCAGGAAAAACTGGAAAAATTAACTTCTGCATACAGCATACATAAGAGTTATACCAGGATGCATAGGTGACATTTCCATAGTAGGTCTTCCTGACATCATTCTTGGATCCACGTAAGATTGCATCATGAGCCACCTTGGATCAAAGCCCATAGAAGCCAAATGTGGGGTGTGTGGTTGCATAGGTTGGTACAATGGTCTATGTGGTGGAGGGGGAACAGAACTGCTAGAAGGTTGTGATGGTGTAGATTGTGGTATAACTCCTTGCTGCTGCTGCTGCCACTGCTGTTGCTTCATTTGCTCCTACAAAATAGTAAATACAATCAACTTTTCCTCTCTACAATTTCTTTCTTAGAAACATGTTATATAACTAACTCACATTCTTTTCAACTACAAGTGTTTTGGAACAGTATATATTTAATGTTCTTGGTGTCCAAATTCCCAACTCTTATTATGGTGGGAACTTTGGTAACATTAACTATAACTATGGATGGATGGATAAATAATATAGATAATTTCTACTTTTACATATAAAATATGTAAATTCTAGGTGAAAATGGTACACGGATATAATCTACAGCTGTAGTGAGAGTGATTAACATAAAACTGGTAATTAGATTTGGATCATGGAAGCTATTACTTGTTGTATGGTATCTATAATTATAAGCAATCTTTAGTTAGTTATTTGTCTCCATAAATGAGATCAAATAAAATATGTACTATAAAACTTAAGATAAATGCATTACCTGTTGCCTCTGAAACCGTGGTGGCAACGATTTCTGAAACTGCTTTGAATAGCCAGAAGAAACAGCAGGACGAGGCTGAGCACCAGAATCAGGCTCATTCTCATGTGAATTGTCTTTTTCATTATGATTGGCTTCTTGTATGGTGGAAACAAGTTGACAGTCTGTCCAAGCGCAAGATAGAAAAGATTAGTGTCACATACAATTAACTAATAAAATGATGAGCAAAACAAAACATATAATTCAGTGTTTTTTAAGAAGTTGACACCAGAGCAGCTTAAATCTCAAATTAGGCAAGCTGTTATTTAACGTAAGAATCAAGTTCAAAATGTTCATGGGAGATGTTCCAAATTAAAGCTATCCTGGGACATTCGGGCAGTCTGCAGATTATTAGGGTACCAAATGTTTTTGAAATTATACTTAGCCGACTTTCTGAGCATTATTTTTCAACAATTCTATTTTAAATGTATTTAAAAATGTGCTTAAAAATGCTCAATGCCTATTTCAGGATGTACATCTTTAAGGCTAGATCTGCCTGAGATTCTAATATTCATAAAATACTGCTTGCTTCTAATCTGAGCTGTAGTTCCTACGCCCACCCCCTGAAATACTGCCAAAGCTCTAGCCAACTTGAGTAAAAACAAGGAATGCTGAAAATAAAAAGTATAACAATATCTGGATGACCCTATTACTTTACATTAACAAAGGAATTGATACAAACCTTTCTCTTCCTCATTGATGGTTTCTTTTTCTTGTTTCTCTAATATCACTGGGGGAATGATAGACTCCTGAGGCTCAGAAATTTCAGTTTTTGGTTCCTCATCTACTATAGGTTTCTCTTCTACTTCTTCTTTCTCTTCTGTTTCTTTCTCCTTTTCTATTTCTTTGCCCTTTTCTTGGTTTTCTTCTTCTTCTTCTTCTTCTTCTTCTTCTACTACTTCTTCTACATCTACTACTTCTTCTTTTATTTCTACATCTACCAATTTTTCCTTCTCCTTTTCAATAGTTTTTTCTTTCTCTCTTTCAATGTCTTTTTCCCTGATCTTTTCTATTTCTTTCAATGGGTCTTCTCGCGTTGGCTTTGGTACACACCCAAATTTCTCATTTAAGCGTTTTAATTTTTCAGCACATGCAGCTTTTCTTTGTTCCTCCATTCTTCGCTCCTCCTCTTCTCTCCTTTTACGGGCTCGTTCTACTGATGCAGATATTTCTGTCTGCTGTCTTCGCCTCTGTTTCCAAATCTCGTCGTCATCTGGTCCTGGCCTAGGAGGAAAGGAACTTTGCCTTGCTGGCCCTGCCATGCGATCTGGAAGTGGATGCTAAGGTAAAATTTAAAAAATAGTAAACATCTAAATCCAAGATGTAAGGTTAAATTCCCTTGCCTAAATACATGAGCAAAACGGCTCCTTTATTCTCTCTGGAAGAGACCTCCAAATAATTTGTGATATAATCTCAGACCAGATCTAATAAAAAAAGTAATGCCAATTATAAATGAAAAGGCATTGCTGGAGATCCTTGAATTCAATCTATTTTCACCAAAGAACCCTCAAAATATACATATAGAACATTTAATCCCCAAAATGTACATACATTTAAGAACACTTTCAGTGTTAAGAGATGTTTAAAACAATCCTTTTTCTAAAAGATGGAAGTATTTGTTTGCAAGAGTTTTATTATTTTGAACTTGTATTTTAATTTTTTAATTCCTTGGGTTTGCTGAAATCTAAAATTTAAGGAAAAGCAGCCTTGTATTTTAAATTTTATTTCCCTCCCTGAAACCTTGCCATCTAGTGGGAGCTCAGAAGCATGCCTTTTCTGTGGCTGCTCCTACCTTGTGGAATCTCTCCTACCAGCAATTCAACAGGACTCCATTCTAGTTTTTTGGGGAAACCATTAACACCGTGCTTTTTATCAATGTGCTGGCTTTATATGGGTAGAAGGTGTAGAAGGGGAGTAGCTGAGCCTGCAGTGGAGCATCCCCCGGGGGGGGTAATTATGGCACAGGGTTTTTATTGTTTTGATTTTATTACTGCTTCATTTATTGGTTTTATGGATGTAATCCATTCAGAGATGTTTAAGATTGGAAGCCATATAAATAAACTAAACAAATGCATTAAAGCATTACTTGCTGCATTTAATACAAAATGACTGCAATTAGAAAAAATGATGTGCAAATACATCTCATTTTGGATTTCAGCCTATGAATTCAGCAAAGGCATTTAAAGGAAAAATGTGCAAATTCAACTTCTCGGGCATCTAACTATAAAGTTAGTTCAACAGAAATGATTAGCATTAAAAAAGACAGGTAAAGGAATATGTGTGTATGAATCAGAGATGACTTCTGTTAAACAAATATTTTGATACCTGAAGAATTGATTTTGCATGAAGTCCAGAACTACTTCTCTCAAGTACTGAAGATTGTGCTGGTAACAGTCCACGCCCCTGTTAGATTTTAATAAAAAAAAACGTTGGATATTCATATGAAATTAAAATGCTTAACAAAGTTAATCATTTCAAATGGAGCATATTCAATTTTACTTACAGGAAGAGTGTAAAAGCAGCAAAACTGCAATCTTTTCCCCAATACGTATCAATTTATCTATTTAAGCATGTAAAATTATTTGTTTTTAAACATATGAAATTATTTTTCACTTTCAATCTGATATTCTAGTATAGAGGACATGATAAAATTATACATAAAGTTATACATACATACATTTCAAACAATTTAACACAACAATAAATTCTAAATGATTTTAGATAGTGAAACCAAAAAAAAGCAAATATTAATCAAAAGATGCCGAAAACAAAACATCTCCTGCCTGTGCCTAAAATGAGCAGTGGTAACATATTTCAAATCTATGGAAGACAACTCTGTCAAAGCAATGAAACTCAACTCATATTTATATTGTACATATCCCTAATAATAAAAGGTTATACTGATAACTTTAATGATCAATGGGGAAAAGTTCATATTTAATTGCTCCTGGAAGAAAGAGGAAGGAATATTTTTACTGCAACAACACATACTTGGTCGAACTGACTGTTTTTGTTATATGCTTCTTTTGATCCAACGGATTGCAAAGGCGCAGACGATTTAGGTTCTTCTACATCTTTCTTGTCAAAATCTTTAGTAGATTCATTACTGCAGAAAACATATTAATGGAAACATTTTTGCATATAATTTTTATGCCAAACGTATTTTAAAAACTTTGTACTAATTTCATAAATATTACATTACTACAGCAACCCTATCAAGTGTTTAAGGTAGCTGAAAATGGAACCACGAACCAACCAACCATAGAAAAACAAAACGTTAATGAGAAACATGCAGAGATTACAAATATACATATCTTGCCTTTTACTCAGAAGGTCAAGATACCTATTGTTCTCTCTGCCACAACATCTGAGAGGTGATTGTCCCAAAGCCATTGAAAAAGCATAGGTAACTGATGGACTGGAACCTGGGGTCTCTCTGTTCCTAGCCCAACTCCTTAATTGCTACACAATGCTAGTTCTCAAGTGTTGTGAAACAGGCTAGATGGGTAACAATGGCATGCTCAACATTATTTAGCAAATGTAAGTTCAACAGCTAAACAGAAATTTACACCTGGTAGATACCTGTGCCCAATGGCAAACAAATGCAAACATTATACAGGGAACATAAAGACTAACAAATTATTTTTATATTTTCTGTATCAAAATGTTTGTTACCTGCTTTCCTGTTCTTTCTGATTACTTCCCTGCTCATCATCATCACTGAAGTTCAACTGTTCAGTATAATCTACTTCACTTTGAGCTCCTAAATAACAAATTGGGGAGTAGCATGGTGAATACTTTTTCTGTATGCAATTTTACTTCAAGGTATATATCAAGATCTACACTGCTTACCAGCCCATCCCTCATCAGCTTCAGCATCCATATTGTCAAACTTATCAAGTTCTTTGAGTTCATTAGCACTTAGGATTGATGGACGTTCTACAGTTTCTGAATTTCGTGGAGGCCCCCTCCCTCTTGGGTTTCTAGAAAAAGATAAAATATATAACAAATTTGAATTTAAACCTCAGAAAACGATACTCAACTTAGTTAACCAAGGAGAGAAAAGTATCACATTAGGCGGGATTATATTCACAGAACATATTTAAGCAGAGACTGGATCTATCTAAATAGATAGATTTAGATCCTAGATAGATCTAAAGCACCCTATCAGGAAATGCTTTAATATAAATTCTTGCATGGAGCAGGGGATCAGACCTCAATGGCTAAATGATTGGTTTAGCACAATATTGAAAAAATACATTACTAACTAAAAACTGAAATCAAACTTTAGGAGTCAGGTGGAGTCTGCTAAGAGATTACAAATTTCAGCCATACAATGTACTGTAAATGCACAATATATAACTTTCTGGATATACAACTATATACTTATTAAGCAAATCTAGTTCTAGTATCAAGTGCAAACTGATTTTAGAACAAAGCAAGCAAAGCAATTGGCTTTCTCACCTGTTGCTCTCAGATGGGGCAGGAAATCTGCTGGGACCTCCTACTGAGGGATATGCTAGTTTTGGGTACTGGTTAAGCATCTAAAGAAAAAAAAGACTAGATCTGTAATAACTACATTTACATGGAAGGTATACATAAAGATAGATTATATAAATACATAAATGCTATTGAGAATGCCAAACTGTAATCAATGCAATGATAAATAGGCTCCCATATGAAAATTATTAAACTAAGAACTGTTTAAGTTTTTAAAACGTAAAAAGGAATTTACCAATTTACCAATTTTGATGACTCTTATAAACATGCATTTTGCATTTCATCCAGATCTATTTGTATTTCATAAAATATATGGTTATATTTAAACAACTGCAAATTAACTCAACAAGGAGAGATAACATTAACAATTAGTTAGCACATGCAGTTCTTTTGGTCTTCACATTTCCAGTTGAATCAGAAGACTTTGATAGAGCATGGGTTCCCAATGTGAATGAAATCACCAGTTTAAGATAATGTCAGGATGTTAAACTTGACATGAAAATGAAATTGTATTTTTGTCAGTTCTGGTTTGATTAGTTTCTGTAACTTCAAGTAATACTGAAGAACATTTCTGACATCTCATGTAGTCAAATTATAAATCATAATAAATTAAGCAATCTATCCAAAACAACCTGTTCTATTTTTTTAATAAACTTCTAAAGCAAACTATGGTTATTAAGACAAAAACAAAATTTAAAGATGCAACTTTTTCTTAGGTGGAAATGAAATGATGTGGAAAAAAATAGACTGGTTTACTTCTGATCTAGCAGCTGGAGGATCCATTCTGTGCTATACTAAGTGTCTCAAAACAATGGTCATTTTGAAGGCATTTATACATTCATGTATTTATTTCAATTTTTCCAAAATTTCAGCCCAAACGTCCCTAAAAAACATATTCTTCTTCAATGATTCAAAATTAATATACATTTTATAGTTCCATTATTGAGTTAAAAAATTCTTCAATTTTGACTTGGAAGGCAGAGTACTCAGTTACAGAGGGATCTGATGGGGTAGTCACAATGTAGGGAAGACTTCTAACCAGGAGCTAGTTTCTCTGTTCATTTTTTCACAGATTATTTCAGATACTTCCTGCTAAAGATAGGATTATTATATATGTGTTATATTCTGATTAAAGAAAATTACACTGCCACATTGTCAAATAGATGGATATTTTATTGCAAGAACTGACATCTTGTTTAATTTTCAGAGTTGCTGATACTATTTTGGGATAGTGGGAACATTTAATTTCAAATATTTCGAAGATATCAAGTCACCTATGGCCAGCAAAAAAATCTTAAGTTAGGTATCGCCAATTGATTTGATGTACTGAAATCATGTGTAGTGTAATAAGTGTGATTGTGAGAGGTTTCTATGTCCCTGGTCTGTTGATATATGCCTCTTACACCATTCTTTTTTTTTAATAGAAAAAGTTTTTATTTGACAACAATAAACAAAATTATAGCTTACAATATGTAGAATTTTCAGTC
>JANHFO010002879.1:13580-27695 GCA_032468095.1 Pareas carinatus | reverse complement strand
GAAGGAAGGAAGGAAGGAAGGAAGGAAGGAAGGAAGGAAGGAAGGAAGGAAGGAAGGAAGGAAGGAAGGAAGATGATGATTCTGTAAACCGCTTAGAGAGGGCTGCAAAGCCCTGTGAAGCGGTATATAAGTGTGTAAGTGCTCTTGCTCTTGCGATTAAGCAGCAGAAACCAGGATCACAACACACGGCATTAAAAATAAAATGTGAGGAAAATAATTATTGTAAAAAAATTAAAAAGGCATCACCTGGGCATCAGCTGGGGCTTCTGCTGACAAGGGAGGGGGGCTTGGCTGATCAGCCGGAGAGGCATCGATCTTCACAGACAATCCATGGAAAAGGAGTGGATTCCCTTCAGGAGTGGATTCCGCCAAGAGGGGAGGATCGGATTTTGGGGAGCGGGAGAGGAGCTTTTCGAGCACCCAGCCTGTGTAGGGGGACAACACCGGAGGGGCTTTATCCTCTTGCAAGATCTCCTGAAAAAGAACAAAACGGTATGTAAGATACAGGCAGTCCTCGATTTGCGACATTTAGTTCTTCATTTTGTGACTGTTCCAAGTGACAACGGCCCTGGGGGGGGGAAAGTCTCTTCTTGACCCTTTTTCACATTGATGACTATTACTATTTGAACAAGTGCAGTGATTCACTTAACAACCAAGCAACTCACTTAACAAGTGCAGTGATTCACTTAACAACCACGTGACTCACTTAACCTGGGAAGAAAGAATTGAACCCTAAATTGGGGGGCGGGGGAGAGCCCTGCAAGGAACCCCCCCCTCCCGTTTGCAATTACAAGAGGAGGAAGGGCAGAAAGGGCGTTCTCCTCCCTGCCTGCTGGACCACCTCGCCCATCATCCCCAGCCAGGACCCCAGCAGCATTACTCGGTCTCGGGGCCGGCGCACATTTGTAGGTGGGGGGGGGACGACGACGGTGGAAGGGGGGTGTGTGTGAGGAAGCACAACTCCCATCACGCTCCCCTCTCCAGGGCGGAGACCGATGGGAGTTGTAGTCCCCCAGCCCGGGTGGGGGGGGGAGCGGCGCACCTCCTCGAGCGGGCTCCAGTCGCGGCAGTAGCGCAGCCGCCCTTTGCGGGTGTTCCGCAGGGCCTCCACGGTCTCCATCCGGAATCGCTCCGAGGGCATCGCGGCGAGGAGAAACCGGCGCCCCGCGGCCGTTCGGAGTCGCGCCGAGCGACGCAGAGCCCGCCCCCGCGTCGCGCCACTTCCGGTTCCGGTGAAGGGAGGGAGGGGAAGGGAAAGGGAATCAGCCGCGAGGCTTTAAGCAAGCGCCATAGAGCTACGAAAGGCCGGCTTCCACTGGGAGGCGATGGACGGAACAGGCACCCCTGAAAGCATAGAGTCTCCCCCCCCTTTGTCAATTCCGGGTCTCTTCCATGAAGATCCATTTAAGTCAAAGAATAGAGAAATGAAGATTTATTTTTAGTAGAGTTTCCTCCCCCCTCCACTTGTCAATTCCGGGTCTCTTCTATGAAAATTCAATCAAGTCAGAATAGAGAAAGTTAAGCATTATTTATTTTTTTAAGAACAATAACTACATTTTCTTTCCGGGATCTGGCCAGAGGGGATAAGATTATGAAATACCTAAAAAAAAAAAGCTTTCATTCTAATCAAATTTGCAACTTTGCCATGTTTAAATGTTCGAGGCAGCCGTCAATCAGAACGGAGCTGGGAGGGACCCTGGAGGTCTTCTAGTCCAACCCCGGGCAGGAGACCCTGCACCATTTTTTTTTCTTCTCCCATCAGCCTTTCGCTTCTCATCCAAGAAGCTTCTTCGGTTCGTGTCAATCCTTCCAGGTCGGGTAGAACTGAAGCTTTTCGTACGAGGAGCGAAACATTTTCAATGAAACCGCAGAACGAGGAAGTTCAGATGTCTTTTTTTGGGGGGGGAAATATGGATTCCGGGTCGCCAGCTATCTTGTCCTGCAACGGTTTCCAATCTAACCTCTCTCTTTCGGGATATTTAAACCAATTCAGAATTCATCCGTTCCGTTTATCTGGGCGACTGAAGCTAGGCTCAAGTCTAACTCTGCGTAAACCGCTTAGAGAGGGCTGTAAAGCACTGTTAAGCGGTATACAAGTCTAAGTGAATTGTGGAGGAAATGGATACAGGATGGTGACTTTGGAGTCCTTGAAATGGGATGGTAAATGAAGCCCACAAATGCTTTGGATTTGTGAATTGGATGAAGTGTGAGCGAGGAAGAGGATCCGCCTATCTCGGCGATGGCTAACCATTTTAGACAGCGAGTGCCAAAGATGAGTCGTAGCTAATGAGTCACGGCCCGTGACGTCATCACCTGGAGCCACTCCTCTCTTCCTGAGCATGTGCGTGGCCCCCGTGATGTCATCGCCTGGCATCGCTACTCTGGGGCGATGCTGGAGCGACTCGGCTCGCGTGCCAGCAGGGAGCGACTCTGCGCTGCGGCACACGTGCCGTAGGTTCGCCCTCACCGACCTACCTTCCTCTTTTTAAAAAGTTTTATTGATTTGAAATATAACACACACACAAAAATGCAGCCAATAGTGGGAAAGGCAAGGAAGGAAAACGGGAAAAGTACAGGGAAGAGAGGGAAGAAAGAGGATCCATCTCTCAAGGAAGTGGGCGGAATCTCTTCCTGGCCACACATAACCCAATTCGTATTATTCAGAAAAACACACCACAAAAGGTGTATTTCTGATGGGGGGGGAAAAAATTCAGCGGCTCAGCCGAGACAGCCTATGATACTGTTGTGTTTTGCGCAAAAGGGTTGTAAAATAAATAAATAAAATAAATGCACACCCACAAGTAAAAATTAAAAACTAAGACATTTCAAGAGAAGAAGAAAAAAGCTTTATCACGGTTCGATTTTTTTTTAAAAAAAAGTCACACGTTCATTGGAATCTTTTAAAACTTTTCAAGGCAACGGTATGCGCTCACACATAAATATTAAAAATCAAACATGTTGACTCTGTTGGTTGAGTCCTTGCAATTCCCCCCACCCTCCCACCCGCCCCAATAAAGAACAGAATGTGATAAAATCACCAAATTGGCAAGGTGGAAACACAAGTGTTTAACAGTCTGCAAAACGAACAGATTTCTGTAATTCAGTCAAGGAAAAAAAATAAAGCTTGCTCCAGGATTGAATTCTCCTGGTTAATAGAGTAAAAGTTAAGATATTATCCCAAACATTTGTAATTTTACCCGCCCACCCAGTTGGAGAAAAACTGATTAGAGTGATATTTAACAAACAGAATAATCATTGCTTTATATGAAAGAAAATGTACGTGGCTTTGAAAATGCTAGTTAACTCTCACAAAATAAACCTAAGAGGAAGAATTGTGCCATAAAATCAGGATATTTTACATACATACATACATACATATATAGTAACTGTGGTTCCAGATGTGCGATGACATCACTCGTATGAAACAAAGTTGGGGGAAGAGCACACAACACACAGACCTACGCATATCTGGTTCAAGGAAGAAAATTGCGCACAATTTGCTAACGAGTTGACCACCAAATGAACATCCCACTGGTTTCGGCATCCTACGACATGATCTTTTGAGATTGGAAGAATCAGCAAATAAAGCAATTCCCAAACACGAATTCAAAAACTTCAGAAAAGATAAAAATTTGATTAAAAACCATGCAGGGCTACTGCAAATGACGTCAGCTGGGTTAAGGCACTAACCGTCTTGGCCGAGCCGGGGGTTGCAAAAGGATTGGGGACACCCCCTTGGGGTACAACAAGATGCCTGCCTCCTTCCGACCCTCGGAGGAGGATTCCGAGAGACGCAGATTCCGGAATCAGATTATGGCTTTGTGGTTGGTTAGCTGCCCCCTCCCTCCAACCGAGCCTGGTGCAAGGAACGATGGGGCAGAGAGGGCCAAGGGTGAGCGTGGGGGAGTCTACAGAGGAGACCGGGGACGAATGGGAGAGCTGGTCAAGATGCTGTCTCCGAAGACGTTGGCGTACGAAGACTTGAGGAACTTCACGTAGTTCTGCATGCTGCGGTTGGTGCTCTCCGACTGCTCGAGCCGATCCTTCAAGTCCTGAAGGCGGCTTTGGTACCGGCGCTCTGCCTGTGTGAGCAAAGATAGGGCCGTCAGCCTCTCCGCCTCTCCGGCGAAGCGCCCAATTCCAAAATGGGAGCGGCCAAAGCCATTCCTTTGGCTTTCCCGTCGAAGGAATGCATTGAAGCCTCCTTTGGATGGACGGGCTAGGACTCTGAAAACCTTCAGCTCCATGATCAGCCGAACTACAACCCCCACGGCCCCATTGCCTATGTTGGCTTTGGTCAGCGATGGCCCAAGGGGAGAACATCTTGAAGACCTCAATCAGCTTCTTTCCTGCTCCAAAGCAGGAGAAAAATTAGAACTTGTACATGCCCAACCGAGGCCACCAATGAAATTACATCTTCCTTGTGTAGGCCAGAGTAGGCTTTCCGAGATGGAGGAGGTCTATTGTTTGTATTTATTTATTATTGAGACTGATATACCGCTTCGCATTGCTTTACAGCACTCTCTAAGCGGTTTACGCAGTTCGCATATTGTCCCCAACAATCTGGGTCCTCGTTTTACCGACCTCGGAAGGACAGAAGGCTGAGTCCACCTTGAGCCGGTGAGAATCGAACTGCTGAACTTTTGACGGCTGATGGCAGTCGGCAGAAATGGCTTGCAGTACCGCTTTTTAACCACTGCCACCATCCTGGCTACTTACATCATCTTTACCGCGTCGGAGCTGGTTCATCTCTGTCTTTGTCTTGCTCAGCTGGGTTTCCAAGTCCAGCATCCTTGACTGGGCTGTCCTCTCTCTTACGGCCGCTCGGTCCCTTATTTGCTCCAGCTAAAGGGAGAAAGAGAGCGATTAGGATCAGCAAGGAGAAATTGATCTCCGTCCCAGGATAAAGAGCGCTGCCCGGTCCCCTTTCAACTTAAAATGAGGATCCTTGCTTAATTATGATCCATCTTTAGAGTTGTTGGCTTTCTCTCAAAAGGTCAATCATTACCATCAAAGCGTGTTGGAAGAATCCAAGCGAAGGAACGCTCAAGAGGGTCTTTTTGGGGGGAAGGAAGATGTGATGGAGCGATCCCCACAATCCTTGTAAAGTCTTCAACAATTGGATCCTCAAGTGACTCAGCAGGAGACCCAGCTATTCCACCCAACACCCAAGGAGGGACTAACCTGCCTCTTGGTGTCATCAAAGGCCATCTCCAGCTGGCGTGCCAAGGACCCACACTCCCTGGTCTTCTCCTCTAGCCGGATCTGGGCCTGGTGGATAGACTCTTCCCTTTTGGCAATGATCTGGAGAAATTCTATGTTCTGCCCACTTGTCGATTCGAGCTTCCTAAAGTGCAACCACACGTGATTTATGGGTAGCCGTGGCCTTTCGAAATAGAGCTGCAACATATTATTATTATTAGCAGAGGAGCCACACTTTTTTCTTTTACCGACTAAACTAGGGGTCTCCAAAACCTGGGAACTTTAGGACGGGTGGACTTCAACACAACAACAAGCATGCTGGGCGTTGAAGTCCACAAGCCTTAAAGGGGCCAAGCTGGCTGAGGAATTCTGGGAGTTGAAGTCCACAAGCCTTAAAGTTGCCAGGTTTGGAGACCCCTGGATTAAACCGAAGAGGCGGTCTTGATGGGTGACGAGGACTCCATTCGATTTCTCTGATCCCAATAATTAAAAAGACCAAAAACACCAAATGTGGTTACAGAAGGACGTTTGTCAAGAACATAGAATTTTCTAAGAAACGCAGGTTAAGTCAACGGGGATGTCTTCCTCCACCCTCGAGCATCACCCCACACTTCCTAACCTCTCCAGCTCCTCCAACTTCAGACACAGCTGCTTATTCTCTTCCTGGGCTGACTGATGCTTCTCTCTCGTCAATTCCATCTTGTCCCCCTGAAGCTCAATCTAAAAAAGAAAGGATTTAAAAGGAAAAGGGGGAAACAAAAGAAAAAAGAAAAAACACGGAAAAATTTAGGATATGGATGCTGCTCTTTTCCTGCATTGCTTCGGAGACAGAAAGTCGACTAATAAAACCAACTGGAATGCAAAGACGTCAGAAAAGATAGCAGCTTCGGTAGAGATATAGCTAACGGGAGCTGAGTGCCGAGATCTGTTTCAGGGAAGGCAGGTTCCTGGCACACACGGAATAGGAAGAAGCAGCAGCTTTTGAATCATGATAATCTTTGTCCCACCATTAAACAATCATAGTTAGCATCACCAGCTTCCTGAATAGTTATGGTTATCTGAAGGATTACAAAACAGGAATATGAATATATGCACACACATATATATATAGGTCTTGCTGTGTTTGGGTCTTTTCCCATGTAGGATAGAGAATATCTTGGCGACGTTTCGGCGAGGTCTCGCTCGCCATCCCTAGGCTGGTGCTTTTGGCTTCTTGCTAGTGTGAGCAAAGTGTGATCTGAGTTTCCTTTTATCTGTAAATACCGGTGGGAGGGTTTGTGTAGTGATTGCTTTTCCATTAATCTCCTGTGTTTTAAGGACTTGGATAATGGGTTGTTTGAAGGTGACCTTGTGAGTTCTTTTGATGTGGAGTCCCGGGACTTTGCTCAGACTGGCAAGAAGCCAAAAGCGCCAGCCTGAAGATGGCGAGTGAGACCTGGCCAAAATGTTGGCAAGAGACTTTCCACTCTACACGGGAAAAGACCCGAACACACCTGGACCTACATACACACACACACACACACACATTCACCCCTCCCTCACTCCATTCTTCCCACTTTTAACTGTCCTCTCCTTTTCCGTCATCTGACCCCCCCCCCACCAGGGCTCCTTGGGCTTTGTGCTTTCCTTGCCCCTTCCCTTCCCTTTGTTTTTGTTAATCAGACTAATTTTGTGCATGCTTTTTCTGCTGTGCTCCCTCTCTCTCTCGCCTGCACAGGACTTTCCTTACTAAGGAGATCGGCAGTGTATCGCTGCGCATGAAGCAGGTGGAAGAGCTGTGAGTAGACCCAGCCGCCGTTAAACCACCGCTGTCTCCAAAGCAGTCCCTGCTTTCCGCCTTTTCGGCCTGTCTGGCGTGACCCCCTCTGGGGAGCCTTCCGCTGAGTGGGTCCTCGATCCAAGGGCTCTTCAGGAAGTGCTTGAAAAGAACGGGTCTCCCGTTCGCCGCAGGTTTTTGAGAGCCTCTTCGGTGTAGAACCGGGAGGAAAAAAATTCTCATCGAAGCGGAATTTTATTTTTATTTTATTTTTTTAGATCTGGGCTCATTTCTCCCAACCTGGTGCCCCCCAGGTCTGCCTCAGGAAAATACAGCTAATTCTCGACTTACAACCACAGTTGAGCCAAAAATGTCTAGTGAAACATTGGTTGAGTCAGTCTTGCCCCATTTTAGGACCTTTGTCGTGAAGTGGATCGCTGCAGTTAAGTGAGAGGGGAATCAAGGGACCCCGGGGCGCTGCGACCGTCGTAAATGCGAGTCGGTGGCCAAGCATCTCAGTTTTGATCACGGGACCATGGGGGAGGCTCCAACGGTCGTTTCAGTGTGAAACTTCAAACGGTCACTGGATAAACTGCTGTAAATCAAGAATTACCTGTACGGTTTCCCTAGCTTTGCCCAGCCTGGTGCTCTCCAGATGTGCTCCAGGGGCAATGCAATTTCTCCGAATTCCTTTCCGCTGTTGCAATCTGGAGCACGTCTGGAGCACATCTGGTCAGGGCAGCGGAGGCCCGAGGATATGAGGCCTGTGTGGAAGGAGTCTGGAGTTTCAGGGCTGTCCCAACCATCTCCCTCTCTCAGCTGCCGTCTGCTTCCGCTTGTGGTGGTTGGGTCCGCTGTGATTGTTTGAAGAGGCTTCTAAGGTAGCGGTTCTCCCACCTGCGAGGCGCCAAGCCCCTGGAGATCGGCTGTGGTCTTGCCGTGGCTGTGCTGCCTGCTCCGGTGCCCTCTGACCTGGCCCTCTTGTCGCCCTCCTCCCCACTGCGCTGCAGGTACCACTCCCTCCTGGAACTGGGAGAGAAACGCAAAGGCATGCTGGAGAAAAGCTGCAAGAAATTCATGCTGTTCCGCGAGGCCAACGAGCTGCAGCAATGGATCCACGAGAAGGAGGCCACCCTGGCCAACGAGGAGATGGGGGCCGACCTCGAGCAGGTGGAGGTGCTGCAGAAGAAGTTCGACGACTTCCAGAAGGTGGGCAATGGAACGGCAAGGGGGGGGGCACCCGTGGGACCACCGGGGTGTAGAGAAGCACGAGACGTACTCCTTCCGGTAATCTCAGAGGCGGAAACGAGATTGCCAAGATGGGGGGGTCCAGCCTTAGCAACTTTGAGACTTGTGAACTTCAACTCCCAGAATTCCACAGCCAGAGGAAGAGTCTCCAGACTTGGCAACTTTGAGATTTGTGGACATGAATTCCCAGAATCCCTCAGCCAGTCAGCCATGCTGGGCGTTTGAATTCCACAGATCTTAAAGAGGCAAAAGGTTGGACACCCCTGTCCTAAAAGGGCCATCTGAAAGTACCTGGTTCTTGAGATTTGGGGGCATGTTCTCTTGGGAGATTTGGGGGCTCGTTCTCTTAAATCTCATTTAAGAGAAGCTTCCTTTAAAAGGTGTAGTAGTCACTCCTAGACAAGTCAAAAGCCCTAAGTAGCATTTTGAAGGCGTAACTCAATTCTCAACATACACATTAAACCCAGGATCCAATCTGGGTCGGTCCCCGGGACCCGAAAGGTTTTGTCTTCTGAGATTTCTGATTTGTGCTGGATCCCATCTTCAGGGAATTCCTCTCTAGCAGAGTGTGTGCTGTTTTGTGTGTGGCATTTATAGTGACCGTTGTGGGTGGTTTTGTAGATGTCGATTGGGGTGTGTTAATGGCTGGCTTTTAAGTTGTTAGCTGTTGTTTTCTTGTGTTGCCCAGCCCTCACCTATGTTCTTGATAGGCTGGTGGTAAATCAGCAGTCCTGTTAATTGACGAGCAGCCTGTTTCCCAGGCATCGATCCCTTCCCTGGCTGTTTTTGTGCCTGCTCGTCCAACAATCTTGTTAGCTGCATTATACCCATCCTGTAATTAAGAAATGTATTCATTGGCTCTCCAATCCTGGAGAGCCTCAACTCCTGTGAGAAGGACCCATCTTATCCAGTTCTCCGCTTCTCTTGTTTTGTGGACTATCTCCCACTTACTGAAGTCTCACCCGTTGAGTATTTTTTTTTTACTCCACGCAGGATCTGAAAGCAAACGAGTCTCGTCTGAAGGACATCAATAAGGTGGCAAATGACTTGGAGTCAGAAGGTCTCATGGCCGAGGAGGTTCAAGCAGTGCAACAGCAGGTATGTTCAGGTTCCTTGTAAGTGGTTCCCAGTAAGTGGTTCCCAGTAAGTGGTTTTAAGTTGGATTTTCTAACCAGGTGCCTCCACAGGCGGGATGGACTCAAACTCTGACCGTTCTTCTCACTTAAGCCCTCCTGCCTGATATGACAAATATTATTGTCCAACACCCAGTTGAAGAAATGTGGCTTAGATGCTCTTGAAAATGCTTCCCGTAGCTTTTATGTAGCTTCCCCCCCTCTCCCTGGTGGATTTTCTGGATCCACGCAATCTCACGGAAAACCACTTTGCACTATTTCTGATGTCGCTTTCCTCCAGAGATCTCTCTTTTTTTTTAAAAGTTTTATAGACACAAACATAGTAAAATAGAAAACAGAACAGATACAAGACTATCCGATTATGGTACGACCTACTGACTAGCAGGTCTTAATTTTAGATTCTTAAGGATGCAATCTCTGGATCTTCCTATCTAAAAAATACAGACGTCAACGACTTTTCCACGATTCAGTGGAATCCTCCATTAAAAACACAATTGGCACTAAATTGTCGTGTTCCTTTTGGACCCAGACCCAGAAGCTTTAGACTGGAAAGTGGGTTTTCAATTTTTCTTTTTGTTTAAATTTCAATTTTTATTGTTTTTTTTTAAATCATTATATAAAATGCAAAGAAAGCAAATGGTTGAGGGGGGCAAAAAAGGAAGAGGGGGGGGAGAGAATGTGAGGTACAGGGGTGATGTGATTTTATTTGGCTGTACACCGCCCTGAGTCCGTCGGGAGAAGGGCGGTATATAAATACAATAAAATTGAAATTGAATAGAGGGAAAGGGGAAAACAGCGACTAGCACAGTGCAAGATAAATTCCAGCCTCAACTTTTTGCTTTTGCATATAAAGATATAACTAGCCAATTCTGTTACAACAGATTTATCCAATCCGCAAAGCCCAAGGTTAAACTTTTTTTCAACACAAGAACAAAACCCAGAAGTGGTATCCAAATAAAAAAACACACTCAGACATATTCTCCTCTTCAATTAGAACAATCAGTCTAACCATTTCTGCTTTATCTTCCTTGCAGCGGATGCAACATATATTTCTATTTACACTTAACAATAAGTGGATCGTCTTGATTATTTACAACCTCTTATTTGCAGGCATGTTAAATTTGCTCCGCCTTTTTTTGTGGCTGTGTCAGTGTGGCTGTTAGAAGCCCTGATGTGACTCATTTTCTTTTAGGAATTCCAAATAAATTGAATTACAGCTGATTCCGCCCTCCCCCTCGGTTTGCTCCTTTTACTGTTTTTTTGGGGGAAGGAGGAATTAAATAGTATGACCTATCTCAATTTTTTTTTGAAATGCATGAGAAACGTCTATACGTTTTGTATAGAATGTAGATTCTTTCATTCAGAAATAATTGTTTGTGTCTTTTTTTTTCTTTTTAGGAAGTCTACGGGATGATGCCACGGGTAAGCATCTCCTCAAACATGCTTTTGAAAGGGGAGGGGGGAAATTGGGGTCTGGAGAAGCAAAGGGGAGGCAGAAACATAGAGATTGAGGTCCTTCCCCATAGAGCCTTCTCCATCTTATCTGTACACCGCCTTCCATGTTCGAAATATGAAAAGATAATTAGGACAACCTCACTCGCATTTATTTGGAAATCCGTGGGATCCAACTTCAATTATGTCCTTAACAAAAGAGAAAAAAGAGAGGAGTTTTTTTTCCCCCTTGCGTAATTAAACCTAGATATTCAAAAACTCAAAAGAGTCAAAGTTTGTGGCTTCTGTTGGGTGAACTTTGCTTTTTTTTTTCCCCCGTTAATTTTTCAAACAGGACGAAGCTGATTCCAAGACCGCATCTCCTTGGAAGGTAAATTTCCTTTGAAAACAACTCTCAACGGGGGTGGCGTGTGGAAAGGGAACAGGGCACGTCTTTATTTACTGTCTTTGTGCAGTTTATGTGACTGTGTTTTAGTAATTCTTGTTTTCAATGCCTGTTCTGTCTCCAGTCTGCACGGATGATGGTGCATACAGTAGCAACATTCAACTCCATCAAGGTAAGGACCCAGTTTTTCCCCAAAATAAGACCTAACCAGAAAATAACCCTAGCATGATTCTTCAGGATGCTCGTCATAGAAGCCCCACCCTCAAAAGAAACCCCAGTTCAGCCAGATGGATGCATTGAGTACCGGAAAACAAACCCTAATGCGTCTTTTGGATCCAAATTAATATAAGATCCACTCTTATTTTGGAGGGAAACACGATATCTGCTCCTGTCACTGAATCGGAATCAAAACCGTTAAAAAAACTTCAACCTTTCAACTTCCATCAGCTTTAAAAAAACTTATAGCAAGTTCCTGGTTTTAAAAGCAATCAAATAATGTAGAACTGACGTGAATACAGAAAGGCCATTCTTTGATAATAACAATTTAGTTGCGATCATGATTATTATCTCCATTTTCCTTTCGGCGGCCAGTACTGTTATTCTAATATACAATCAGGAAGAATGCAATTGTGTAATAATTGCGCGCTTCCCTCTGGGAATATTTCCTATGGATTTAAGACATCGTCCCTTTAAAGACCTTGCAAAGGACGTCGTTGCTTTATTTTGGGTTGGTCTGCCCTCTTCGTTGTTTCTTCCGCCCTCCAGGAGCTGAACGAGCGCTGGCGATCACTGCAACAGCTGGCCGAAGAGAGGAGCCAGCTGCTGGGAAGCGCCCATGAGGTCCAGCGATTCCACAGGTAAAGAAAGCTACCACGGGTGTTATCCTGCATCTCCCTCATCACTGCCGCCCATCAAGCCAGAATTGACAGACCATGGTCGGCCAGTTAAGTTCTGAGATGATTGGATGAAAGGATTTTGAAGTTCGAGCACGTAGTTTGGCTGTCCAGTTGCTTGCCAAACGGCTCAACAATCTCATTCCTCTTACCCAGTTTCTGGACGGAGGGCATGGCATTGTATTTGAATAAACGTAGATCTTTTTTTGGTCCATGAATAAATGTAGATTGTTGTACATGGGGGAGAAAATATAAGACATTTCCTGAAAATAAGCCCTAACAGGTTTTTTGGAGTAAAATTTTAACAAAAGACCCGGCCTTATTTTCGGGGGGACCTACGTGGTTGGTATTTATTGTGGCCTCCCAGAGATGCCGACGAGACGAAGGAATGGATTGAAGAGAAGAACCAGGCCCTCCACACCGACAACTACGGGCACGACCTGGCGAGCGTGCAGGCCCT
This sequence comes from Pareas carinatus, assembly GCA_032468095.1. NCBI lineage: Eukaryota > Metazoa > Chordata > Lepidosauria > Squamata > Pareidae > Pareas > Pareas carinatus. Next base: position 15,166 of record JANHFO010002879.1, on the reverse strand, counting down.
CCAGCGCAAACACGAGGGCTTCGAAAGAGACCTGGCAGCCCTCGGCGACAAGGTTAGAGGGGGGAAATGAGGCGGGGGAGAAACGCAGCTCTCTCCTTCAGGGGCCAAAGTCATCCCCACCCTTCCTGGTCTCTTCCTTCCCCCCTGCCTCCTCTGCCCCTCAGGTCAACTCCCTCGGAGAAACGGCCGAGCGGCTGATCCAATCCCACCCGGAATCCTCGGAAGATCTCCAGGAAAAATGCACCGAACTGAACCAGGCTTGGAACAGCCTGGGGAAGCGGGCCAACCAGCGGAAGGAGAAGCTGGGCGAGTCCCACGACCTGCAGCGCTTCCTCAGTGACTTCAGGTGGGCTCAAAGTTTCGGGGGGGGGGGGAGAAGGGCCGCCCACTCACCCCCCCTGCACCCCCAATTCCTCCCAAGAGACCTGCCCTGTGTAACCGGGTTGCGCTCTGCCTCTGCTTGCCCAGGGACCTCATGTCTTGGATCAACGGCATCCGAGGGCTGGTGTCCTCCGACGAGCTGGCCAAGGACGTGACAGGAGCAGAAGCCTTGCTGGAGAGACACCAGGTAGGTGAGAGTTGCCCCTGCGGGGTGGAAGACGCCCCACCCCACCCCAAACTCGCTCTCAAACCTGTGCTGAGGTCTCTTTTCTGCAGCTTCCTGGCTGACCTTCAGATTAGTCTCCTGAGGAGAGGAGAGGGAATGGAATGAATAGAATAGAACAGAATTCAGAAAGAATAGAAGAATTGAGAATTAGAATTGAGAATAAAATGAATAGAATAGAGCAGTGGACCCCGGCCTTTGGGGCACCAGGGACTAGTTCCATGGAGAAAGATTTTACCAAGGACCGGAGGGGGTGTGGTTTTGCACGCTGCCTGTATCCAGCCAATGGGGCTTGGCTTGTTTGTATGGCCTGGTTGATGGCATGCCACGGGCCAGTGCTGATCCACGGACTGGGGGTTAGAGACCCCTGCAATAGAGAGTGGAATAGAATAGAATAGAGTAGAATAGAATAGAAAAATGAATAGAATTCAGAAAGAATAGGAATAGAAAAGAATAGAGTAATGAATAGAATTCAGAAGGAATAGGAATAGAATAGAATAATGAATAGAATTCAGAAAGAATAGGAATATAATAGAATAATGTATAGAATTCAGGAGGAATAAGAATAGAATAGAATAGAGAAATGAATAGAATTCAGAAAGAATAGGAATAGAAAAGAATAGAATAGAATAGAATAACAGAGCGAGAAGGGACTTTAGAGGTCTTCTAGTCCAACCCCCTGCTCAGGCAGGAAACCCTATTTGTTTCTTTAATTTTTATTCTATTCTTCCACCAAAGAATTGATGGGAGGGACCAGATCCCTCTCCAGTCCTAGCAGATTGGCCTGAAACTGCCCAAGACTAACAGGGACAAATTTGGTCGAGATTTTGGCCATGCCTAGAGGCCTTTGGCGATTGGCATCAAAAGCATACCTCACCTAAATGCTGCTTTAACTATGGCTGCAGATGGGTCTCTTTGGAGGAACAGAAAGGAAGAAAGGCAGAAATTTGCCCCCCCCCCCACACACACACACGTCCTCAGC
>JANHFO010002878.1:88842-107823 GCA_032468095.1 Pareas carinatus | reverse complement strand
CCTGGATTTGGGGAGAGATTGCATCTCCACCCCAGGCACTTCAAACAGCCCCAAACTGAGCCACAGCAACGCGTGGCTGGGTCAGCTAGTTTTATCCTAAAATCATTAACAAGCTTTTTAAATATTTTTCCTGTTTTTATGCATAGCAATTCTCCAGGTTAAGAATGAATTCTGTTCCAGGTCTTTCCTCAAGCTGAATTTGTATGTTTACTAAAACAGGTTGCTTATTTCTTCTTTTATTAAAAAAACCCCTAACCATTATAACTGTTATAAATCCACTATAACCAATAATACCGTACTGTACTTTACTATACTAATTTGTCTAAAAGATGGTGGAAAATTATACATATACGGAAAATAAAACATAGCATGCGTATAGATTTATAAAAATAATTGCAAGAAATTGGTATTACTTGATGGATGGTTCCATAAGCATCAAGAGCCAAAATCTCTGTGGGAATGTACATTTGGTTGATCCTTATATTAAAAAAATATTGTTCTCTTTCATACTTAACATAAAGAGAGTACATATGAATAAGAGACCGGACAGCAAAAAAATTCAATAATTGGTTTTTTCAAGGACATGATTTACATTTAAATGATATGCATTAGTTGACCACTTTAAATATTTGGTAATGAAAGTTATATATTTTGCAAGTAAAAATAAACAAATAAATACAAAGTGTACTTATCTTTTACATAAGTATCAGGAAATAAGCTGGAAAGCATACCTTGGCACCCAAATCATTATACTCTAATTTCAAAGCTGTCAGCCTTTCATCTAGTTCTTTGGGATTTTCAGTTTGCTGCTTCTGTACAATCTGACGCCCAGTTTTAATTACTGTTTCCACTTCAGATTTCACTTCACTAAGAGTTTTATATAATTTCTAATGAACACAGGAAAAGAGAAAGTGTATTTTTATTTAAACAATATCTAACTCATATTTGCAATTTGCCTGAAGGATAATAAAATGCATAACATTGTGAGAGATAACTTCCTTTGAAATACTCACCATACAATTATCCAGCTGTGACTGCATTGCTTCCTGCTCAACACTTCTCCATTCCAACTTTGGCACTTGCAATTTTACCTCATCTAAAATCCTTTTACTTTCTTGTAATCGCTGCTCAAAATTGGCTGGTTTTTGGAACAAGCGAAATTTCATAATGACATCTTGTAATTTTTTCTGAAAAAATATATAAGAAAGGAAAGATATGAGCACAAAGCTTTAAGTTCAATAATAAATCCAATTCAACAGGTTTATAACTCTCCCTAGACCCTTAAAGTAGGGCACAGTATATCTTGGATCTCTATGCTTTCTTATTCTTTTGAAAATACAGTTTATCAAAATTGGACTGAAAAATGCTTTAAAGAAATAAAATCTGACTAATACCCAACATCAATAGACTATACATAGAAATTCAGATTGAAAACAACTGTAGAGGTCTCCTTTTTCCATGGGTTAATTTATATTATTTTTTTCAGATTTGTATGTAATATAGCTACTCACTCTGAACTGTTAACTCCATATATAAACAAATTCCCAAGTCATTTGATCAGTCCAATTAACATACCATGATTTTGGATTCAACATATTTTATTATTTTAAGGGTAGTGAAGTTTTGTCTTGTAATAAATAGAACTCGCAGTAGTTTAATTAACTTTCTAAATTAGTTAATCAATATTAGTTTTACAAATGCCATGTGTTTTATGTAGTGATCGTTATAAACTTTAGATTAAATAAGAATCTGTGAGCTGCAAAGAACATTTTTGAATCAGATCCAAAGCTTTGCACAACCTTAGTGATAGTTCAGGTACTGAAATGATTAACACATAATTAAACTTTGTTTTGACTATTTGAAGGTAGACTTTAAATTAATCTGCAAAAGCAAATTAAGTTCACCTACCTGTGCAGTATCAATTTGAGAGAATATCCTTTTGGCAAAATCTTTACCCCGGTTACGTTTCTTCATTTCATCCAAGCTAATCTCATGGCTTGTCAACTCTGATTGAATTTTCTGGATGGGTGCAGGGAGTGGGGGTGGTGAAGATAAGACATGTTTGAATCAAATTATATTATTTTTACAAAATTAATGTCTGAATTTACACAAAGACTCTGGAATAAATCATTTTAAATTATTAAAATTCAATTCCAATAGTACTGGTAACACTAATAGATTGTACATGGTTGATAGAATGAATTTGAACTTCATCTATATTCACTTGTATACTTCAAAACTTTACTCTGAATGTTGGCAGATGCTCTATATCAAATCTGGTGTATATTTTCACAGATGGTCCAAAAAGATAAATAGACACTGTGCAAGTGGAGATTTGTACAATATGGATGGAATTGTATAATAAGAGTTACTCCAAAACCTAGAGTTACCCCAAACAGAGAAATGGTGATATATAAATTTAATAATAAACAAAATAAATACATTTAAGACGTGTTTAAAATATAAACTGTGTCCCAATATTAACTATTATTTGTATTGGGTAGCTATATAAATGCTATAAATAAATAATCAACTGGCATATCATCAACAGAAGAAATTATGTGTCATGTATTCCTTACGTATTTTGAGAACACTACTTTCTGTAAGCATTCCTAGAAATTAAAATACACACTAGAGTTACAAAAATATTTGTAGTAATCCCTTCAAAATATTAAGAAAAAGATAATTCAAGTTCAATGTCTGTGATATATGAGATTTTCAGTTTTCTATTGTTTTATTATGTTTCTTTTTAAAATAGGAACCATATTTAACATTTAAATATTAAAGGATGATTTGTCTGAGTTCTACATAATTTATCAGTTGGATGAGATGTCAAATGGTAAAGCCAATGGTAACATTAATTGTAAGATTCTGGTAAGACTGACTGGTTTTTGGTGCATGTGCTTAGGGATCAAGGAACTTAATATCTTTAGTTCTGGATGGGGCTGAATTGCCCCAGACATATCCAGTGCATAACTTGAGAATTATCCTGAACTCTAAACTCCTGCTTGAAAATCAGGTGGCAGTTATGGTTAGGGGAACTTTTGTGCAATTTTGTATTGTGCCAGCTGCATACATTCCTGAATCATGAGTCTGAAATGGTTAATGGTCTGAGATAATCCACCTTCATCCCATGTGCTTCCTGCTCTCTTCTTTGCCATCTGTTAATTTTAAGTAAATTTAAACATTATTATTTTTATGTTTTATCTTGTTTATTTAGTTGTAAGCCACCTAGCCACCTCTTGGTGAAATGTGAGGTATATAAATTTAATGAATAAAAAAAAATTAAGAATGAAAAAACAGAAAGTAAATTTACTGTGACTATGAACATTAACATTAATGGGGCTCATCAACTATACGAAATGACTAAATATTGGCACATGCTGCTAAGAACAGTATGACGTGAATCAATACTCTTGTCAAATGGGTGGCTATATATATGTTTTCAAAGTGGTTTGGCCAAGAAAATTTTAGGAACTTGTCCAGGCAGTCTCCAATATATGATATATTAATAAATATAAATAAAATAATCTAAAGTGGTTACAAAACCAACTAATTATACTTATAACAAACCGACACCAAATGTTTCTGTATATGAAATTTGTATTGAAGGTACTGACTTTGGTTTTATATGAACAAATTTTTAGCCAGATTATGTATAACTGATTTCTTTTTTTATTCTTTTAATGATCCTTTCATTTAACATCTACATAAAGATACTAGAAAAGATCAATCTATGTATGTGTGTATTTTACATTCAATCATGTTTGATTCTTGAAGACTGGCTGCACAAGATCCTGAAATTTTCTGGGCCAGGGTTTTCAAAGTGGTTTGGCCAAGAAAATTTTAGGAACTTGTCCAGGCAGTCTCCAAGAATCAAACACGATTGAATGGGGAATACACATACACACACATACATACATTGTCTCTTTCCTAGGGCTGAGAGAAAATGACTAACTCAAGGTCACTGAACTGGCTTTAAGGCAGAACTAGAATTCATGGTCCAATGATTCTATTCTGATGCCTTATTTACTACACAAAATTATCTTTAATCTGTTTATAGATCTGTGCTCTTTAATACAAGGCAATATGCATAAAATTGTTCAAATAATTAAATGAAATATCTGTATGTAATTCAATAATAATTCACTAATATAAATTAACTGAAAATAGTAATCATGATGAGTAACTTATGGCATGATAAAATTAACACTCCCAAAAAATTATAGTATTCATTTTGCTACTTTAATTTTACAGTATAAACATTTGCAAACTTTTAATTTGATGTGATAAAATAATATTACATTAGCATCAGGAAAGATAAAATAAACATAAAAGATCATTTTACTTGAAAATATATGTGATTCTTTTGATTTTATGCAGTTCCTCTTTCATTTGACAGCTAGCCATTTTGATAAGAATTAGTTCATTACTTCTACAATCCTTGTAAGTTTAGAACAATCTAATAAAATAAAATCTTACTGTCGTCTTGAAAGATAAAACTATTTAATACAATTACATGTTGCATGGCTCACCTGTGCTTCTTGAGGTACATGTGCTGCATCAATTCGGTCTGTAATGTATCCTGTTAATTGCCGATCAATGAAGGCCAGAGACTCTTGAATTAACTGAAGGGTTTTGTCAATCTCCTGAGCAGAGTGGATACTTTGTTCAAGAAACTTCTGCCTTCTCACAGCCTAGAAAATAATACAAAGAATTACACATCAATATTTTCAAAGTATAATTTACAACATAGCTTGCAGTACAAACTAAAATTTCCAATTAAAATACTGTGCAACTACCTTTTTGTAAGATAAATTTCTTCGCTTCTTGCTAGCCATTTTATTTTTTTTAAAAATAACTCAGAAATAGCCAATGTGTAAAAAAAAGAGAGGGATATTGAAGAATTTGATGATGAACAGAATATTACAAATTGAAGTTCTGTATTCTGCTTAGATAGTTTTTATTCTGAGGCCACAGATATACCTGAACTTGTTATTTATCCTGAGAGATTTTCCTTGGGCAGAACAGAATTACAGTCACCACAATCCATTTTAAGATAATCCACTGTAATGAGTGACAGGGATAAACATGCTGTTTATAAAGCAACTGGAACATAAGATATAAATAGTTTCTTAAAGCATGGATTAATCACAGGAAAGGTTAGTTCCTTATTATTTGCATTTCATTCTATGCTTCATTACTAAGCCTACCTATAAAAATTCTTGACAAGATAGTATTCAACTTAAAATTACTAAAATTAAAGAATGCAGTAGTCAGACTAACTTTAATATCATTAGAGCAGGTCTAGTTATATCACTTTAAACTTGTCCCATAATGTAAATCTAATGATTTCACTAGTTTACAAAGGTCATTTGTTGCAAGTTGTTCAATTCGGGTGGGATGGCTGAGACAGGACTTGAAAGTGTTATCTGGGGGGAGTTTGACCCTGTGACTCCCGAGGACATGGACAGGGTTCTGGGGAGGCTGAATGCAACCAAATGTTTATTGAACCTGCTGGATCCTGATTGTCTAGCTGACCAAGTGAGGCTCTGAGCTGTCTGACCTGTCCGAGTGGTCAGCAGATGTTATTGAGTAATTCCCCCCTTCCAGTTGTTGTAGACAGCCTGGAGACAGTCCAGGCTGATTGGTTTTCACATTAGAACAAGTTCCTATATATGGGAACTGGGGAATAAGAAACTTTTCGCTACTGTTACGTGTTATAGTCTTGCCAAACTTAGTTGCTGTTATTCTGAGGACTCCAGCCTATTTCTTTGGGATCGAACCTAACTGGCGACGAGCTGGGGCAAAGGAAAAGGACAAAGGTCACCAGATCGAGCCAGCCGCTGCAGTCAATGATGGCCACCTTAGCTCTGCCAACCCCGTTCGACCAGTCAAAGGAAACCTGGGACGCATTTATGTCCAGGTTTGACTTTTTCATTCAGTCTCAAGCCATACAGAATTTAACCGATGAACGCAGGAAGGTGATTTTCCTGAGCAATTGTGGGCATGAAGTCTTTGACACTGTCCGCACTCTGGCTGAGCCTCATTCTCTACAGGCAATACCATGGAGGGATTTAACGGAGGCTCTACAAGCCTATTATGCCCCAGTACCTTCAAAGTTTGTGAAAAGGCATGAATTTTGGCATCGCATGCAGCGTGGAGGTGAGTCTAAAAATCAATATGTTTATGCACTAAGAAAGGCAGCTACCCACTGCGCTTTTGGGAACGTTGATGATAGCCTCTTAGATCAACTGATTTTTGACGTGAAAGATTTGAGGCTACAGCGACCATCCCTGATCTGACTCTACGGGTGGCATTAGATGAGGCTCGCACCACTGAAACAGCTTCAAATGCCGTGGATTCGCTACAAAAATTGGCCAATACAGCAGCTGCCAATAAATCTGATGCTGTAGTACACCAGGGCAGAGCAGCTGCTGCTCTAGAGAAATCTGAGGAAGAGCATTATGAAATCGAACACTTATAAAAAGCCAGCAGAATCGAAACGAAGATGTTCCAGTTGCAGCGGGCAGCACCCCAGAACGATCTGCCAGTTCAGGGATGCGATCTGCAGATGCTGTGAGCGAAAAGGCCACATCGCAAAGGTCTGCAGGGCACCTGAACCGATTGAGCCGGTGTCCCCGGTACCAGCACCCAACCACATTCGTTTCCGACCCTGGAGGGATGCCAGGTTGAAAGAAAACGCAAAGAAGCCAGCAGATTCAGCTGATGCCTACTGCATTAAAGTGAGGAACAATGTGTTTGAACCAAAAAAGAAGATATATGTGTTGGTGCTCGTTCAGGGGAAGCCATGCCGTATGGAGGTTGATTCTGGGTCGAATATCTCCATTATCTCCTGGTCGATGTTATCAAAAGCCGCCGAGAGGTCTAACAGGACCAGGATAGAGGAACATTCCCTATCCCGGACCCTCCAGAGATCATCCACCAATGCGACCAATGCCGTTTCAGTGCTGTAACTAGGTCTGAAACCGGACTGGCACAGATCCAAATAGACAGTTTCCTCCAGGTGTCGGGGAAGCTGATATGCCACCACACTCTCAACAACCTTCGCCAAAAAGGGAAGGTTGGAGACAGGACGATAATTTACAAAACTAGCCGGGTCCAGGGAAGGCTTCTTGAGGAGAGGTCTCACCACCGCCTCCTTCAAGGTGGTAGGCAAGAATCCCTCACTCAAAGAAGCCTCCACTACTTCCTGGAGCCAGCCTTGTGTCACTTCCCAGGAGGCCAGCACTAACCAGGAGCGGCACGGGTTCAGTAAACATGTGGTGGGATTCAGCTGTCCTAACAACCTATCCATGTCATCGGGGGTCACAGGATTAAACTCAACCCATACAAAATTCTCAAGACCTGTCCTATTCATCTTGCCCGGATCATGCCAATCAGAGTCCAAGTCTCTCTGGATCTGATCGATTTTATCGTGCAAATAACTCCCAAATTCCTCAGCACGCTCTTCCAGGGGGTCCTCCCGCGCTCCTAGATGAAGCAAGGAGCAGGTCACCCTAAAAAGGGCAGCTGGGCGGTTATCTGCTGATGCAATCACGGAGGCGAAGTAAGAACTCTTTGCCTCCCTGATTGCCCCCAAATAGATCCTAATATAAGATCTAGTTAGGGTTCGGTCGGATTCAGAGAGGCTAGTCCTCCAGTTATACTCTAGGCGTCTTTTCCAGTGGTTCATCTCCCTCAGTCCCTCAGAAAACCAAAGAGCCGGGTTGATTCTGCACCGGGTCAGAGACCGCAAAGGCACGACCCAATCAAAGGAACCGCCAGCTGCTCTATTCCAAGCAGCCACCAGCTCCTCGGTCGAGCCATTGGACAGATCCCCCGGCATTGGCCCAAGCTCACTCTGGAACCATTCTGGGTTCATCAGGCGCCTGGGGCGGAACCATTTAATTGGTTCCGCCTCCCTGCGGCAGGGTGTGGCAATGAGAAAGTCGAGCTGAAGGAGGAAATGATCAGACCATGACAAGGGTTCAATGGTTAACTCCCCTAATTGCTGATCATCTAACCACTGGCTAGAGGCAAAAATCAAGTCCAAGGTGTGTCCCCCCGTGTGCGTGGGGTCCTGAATTAGCTGAGTCAGGTCCATGGCCGTCATGGAAGCCATGAACTCCCGAGCTATCCCAGCTATCCCGCCTACCGATGGCAAGTTGAAATCTCCCATAACAATCAGTTTGGGAGTCTCAACTGCCACCTTGTCGATGACATTGAGCAGCTCAGGCAGGGCTACTGTCACGTGGCAGGGAGCCAGGTACGCGATCAGCACACCCCTCCGACCCCCAGAGCCCCATTTACACAGAGGGTCTCACACCCGGCTATTTGAGGCACAGTGGTCTCCTTCAAAGCAAGACCTTTCCTTAATAACAATGCAACCCCCACCCTCGGCCTGTGGTTGATGAAATACATGGAAACCTGGTGGGCACATCTCCACGAGGGGAACTCCTCCCTCCAGCCTCAGTCAGTTTCTTTTGTAAATCCAGTGCTTTTCGAACTTATTTTCTTAGCCTGTCAGTTATAAATCCAGTTTTGATTCTATATCTTGACAGGTAAAATTTGTTCTTAATAGCATTTAATAACATATTTTGGATATTGTCTATAGAAGCAGATATCATTACTGACATTGTTGATTTTGTAGCTACTATTTTCTGCTTCCATTCTTCTATAGTGTCCTTCAATATTTTGATTGTTATAACATTTTGCACTATTATGCAGAATTGTAAATTTTTCCTCTATCTAAAAATTCACTCTAGTGTCCAGTTTTTGAAATCACGAAATTGCTTACCTTTATTTTGTCTTGTAAAAACCAAAGCAGAATTTCTTTCCCACAAGAAACTGTTATTTGTAATTAATGCGAACATTTTATTGTATAGGTTTCAACATTCCAATTGTTTTTCTGGAAGTAGGTAACCAGCAATTTCTGAAAGAGATTAGAAAGTGAGATTTGCAAGCATAGAGTCATTTAGAAGTCTTCACTGCAGCTGCAAGCAGAATACTAATCTCATCACTTCTAGGCACCCAATCTGCAGGAAACCAGTGTTTTACAGTCTCATCATGGGGAGCAGCTGTCCAGAACACATGTGGGTGAACTTTGTCCTCTCTTTATCTGGAGAGGTTCCAAGGAACCTATCTACTCATGGGTTTCTTGGTCCTTGTCATAGATATTGGCTTTGCTTTCAAAGAGCTATCTTTATCTTTTATTTGTCATTTATTTCTATATCAATCACTTCATTTAAAGCAAATATTTAATACAATTCCCTTCATCAGTACCACCACCAACCTTTTACTGCTCTTGTACCTCCATTTTAACCTATACCTCTCCTGGTAGCTATTTCTTCTTCAAACATTCTATAAACCAATTTTCCTTTGTTGTAGTAAATCTTTCTGCATTCAAATTCTCTTTCGTCTTAATCGTCAATTCAATAGTATCTTTACTCCAAAACTTTGTTCCCCACTTCTTTTTGCTTAGCCACCCCTTTTTTATTCCGGATCTTCTCCTCCTTCATCTCCACTATAGAATTCAATTTACCATCTTTGAGGCCCTCATTACTATAATACATTTTTTCCCAATGTCTCTGGAAGAATTAATAATTTTCTCGGTCTTCTTATTTCTTATTCTCTGATTTTTGTTCTTCTTGAGTTTTCTCCTTCTTCTGCTTTGTCCTGGTATTTTTTCCATTTTTAAACACCTCTTTTGGGCTTCCCTCTTTGTTTGTTGATAGCAACGACTCTCAAATAATTTAAGTATTTCTTCCATGCATGCTGAGAACTTGTCGCCAATTAAATCTTGTACCTTTTGTTAATTCCATTCTAGCCATTTTAGCCAACTATTTTTCTTCTTAATTAATTAAGTCCAATCTTTATAGTCTGACTTTTATTACTCAAAGTCCATAGTCCAAATCTTTCTAAATCTCATTTAAAATCCACCTAGTTTCAGACCTCAAAAATCCAAATCTTAAAGTATTAATCTATCTATATATATATTTGTTCTAATTCACGCACTTCTTTGCAAACCACCATCAATCTTCCTTAACGCCGTGACTCATTTCAATTAAAATCCAAATCAAAGTCTTTAAAACTTTTATATTTATATCAATTAATCCACAAAAATCAGCAAATAGAAGAAATTAGGAATTCATCACCTTCCGGACGTCTTCCATTTTAAGTCTCTTTAAACTTTCCTTCATCGTTTCACTCCCCTGTAGATTTCATTCGCCCTTTTAAAATCTTTTTTCGGGAATAATTTATCAAGTTTTCTTTCTCAAGCAGGCCAATAAAATTTTCTTTTATAGAGTATAATCATGAGTTTTGCTTATCCTCACCAGACCAGATGTTTTCAATCTTTTTGCTTCTGTCGATGTTAATTTCATACTGTTCCAGGCCTCTCCCTTGTGGCACCGCTTTCGCGGATGCCCTTTTCTCCTAACGGAGAAAAAGAATTGTGCGGGTTAAGCTCCCCGCACGGCCTCCCTCTTCAGCTGCCCCGAAACGGGGAAACGAAGGACTCCGGCAGCCAGAGTCCCAGCAGCCTCGTCCTCATCGGGAGAAACCGGAACTGGAAGGAAGAATAAAATATATTGGTAGAAATTGGGAAATGATAATGTCTGAAAGCTATTGAAGTTGTCTGTGTCTTTGATTAAATTGCATTTATGCAGTAGTTTCACATAGTAGATTTAATTTACCATACTTTATACCATACCATACTTTATTCAGCCAATTATACCCAACATTGCATTTTCATTCTTGATATTTTTAATATGGGACTTATGGATATACATAGTGTACACACTCTTTGAACTGGTTTAGGCAGCAGGTTATATGCTTTATTTTGATAATGGTGAGGAGGGGATTCCTAGATCTTAGAAAAATATAGAAAGTAAAGAAATTTGCCCAGTCCACATGAAAGTATAATGGAAATTGACTTCATTGTTTCACAGATCAAATCTTCAGTGTATTAAAGTTTAGAACCTTACTGCCTTTTGGATAACTGATTAGATAACTGTAATATTCTAAATAGAGCTGTCACTGAAAGGGTCTAACTGTGATTCAAAGGGCAGCTGATTTTTACCTTTGAAACCCTGGAAGTACAATGAATAGCTTTAGGTAAGGCCATATTTTCTCCATCCTCCCAATTGGTTTTAGGAGATTCTGTTTCTGGATTATTATTTTTAGTTTTCATTTGTTTTTGCTTTAATATGGCCAGCACATTTTGAGAAAACAGTTTCAAATGTTGGAAAAATTTTATATCATTTATATTATTAATTATTTTAGAAACACTAAATTTTACTACATATTAAAATGTATGGTTTTTCTTCAAGAATACATTATTAAAGTTTTATCAATTCTGTATATAAAGCAGTAGTTCAATGGTAGAGCATATGTTTCTCATGCATTAATATCCAAATGTTAACCCTTGACATCTCCATTCATTTTTTTAAAAATTAAATTCACAATTTAATATCCAGAATGCAATGGTCTGTTACCCTAAGCAATCTCATTGAAAAAAATCATGCAATAAAATATATTATTTATTTTATGGAATCTCTTTCTCCAATTATTAGTTAATTTCAATACTGCTTTTTCTTTTATTCTGAATCAAGACACTTAACTTCTGCTTTATTCTTCTCTCTTAAATACATAAAAGAAAATGAGAATTTATTTTAATTCTAAATTGTACGTTATAGTAAGTTTGATATAACAGAACCCTTATACTATGCTATATAGAAACCCTTTTTATTAAATGGACTTTAGATGAAATCATTCTATGTAAAGACACCATTATAAGGCTAGAATCCATATGTCCTCTATACTTATAGCCAATATGCATATGTTTTGTTAATATGCCATATTTAAAAGCACAGAGTATGTTTTTTCCCAACTGAGCAGTAGGTGATTGTTAATGAGAACTTTTGTAGGAAAATACTATAGGTTAAGATCTGAATTCCTTTTTTCTCCTGATAAACTGCATTTGTTCTAAGAAGGCCGGAATAATTTCCCCCTCAATCAATGTAATATTAATTAAAACTACTTGTTTACTATTTTTAAAAATGATCACATGGCAAGTAGTGCTTAGTGCATATTATCTGTCCAGCAAGTTGACTCATATAGCTTATTCTTGTGCATATTTAGTTAGCATGAAGCCTGCTGAAATCAAGCATCTTAGAGATGATTGTTTGTAAGGTTGAAATATTTCACATTCTCTGTATATCTATTTCTAGGATATTTATCTATATATCTATGGGTTGCACACTATGCTGTCAATTCTTAGATGCTTGTATTGTGAATAAGCAAAAAATCATATCTTCCTCTCTTTTTCCTAAATTGGAAGTTTGGTGTAAAGGGTTTTTTTCTTGAGAATTTTGTAGAGATAAAATTTGATAACAAAATTTGCCAGTATAAATATTTGACATTATGCCTGTGATCAGTTAAAAATACCTGCCTTTGAACTAAGGTTTCTTTTTGAACTGGGGCAATCTATCAACATTTCTATAGTTATCTTTTATTACTATCTTGTCTTGAGCCCTTTTTTTAATGACATCTATTATCAGATTGAAATGGCGATTGAGACACTGCAAAAGTCTGATGGTCTGTCCACTCACAGGAGCTCTCTTCTCAACAGCCATGTAAGTTGCCTCCTCTTCATGTAAGCTAATCCTTTACTTATTCTGCATGCTTTGCTTGTCTTCTAAATGCTTATTTTGTTTTGTTACCCTCCCCCAGCTTCTGAATTTTCCTTTCCACTTTTGAACTCTCATAGCAGCTTTTTTCCCCATACACGATGTTAGTGCACCAAAATTGTTTGATTTCCCAGCTCTTAGAATGCTGCTTTTACGTTTCCTGAATCACTAAAAGCAACTCAGAAGTAACAGTCAGAACACACCTAGGTTAATGTTGTCAAGGTGTTGAGAATTGTATTGTCATTTGAGAAGGAGCAAATTCTCATAATTCTGATGAAATATAGTTTAAGTTACATATAAGCAAAACTTGGTTCACCCCACTGTGTTGTATTGCAGTAAGAGAAGGAAATAGAGAAATAACTAACCAAATATTGGTTTAGTTTTGGCCCTCATCCAATTTGACTCTCTGAATCCCAGTGATTATATAAATTGCTTTTTTATTTGTGTACCAAAAAATGGAGAAAACATTTTCAGTATGAACAAATTTCTGCCTTTTCAATATCTATGTGCAGTAACCTAGGCTTATTTGACAGGGGTTCTAGAGCAAGGTACAAATGCTGCATAAAACACGTATGCCTGGGTGAAACAAAACAACCAAGATTTGCTTTGATGAACTGAAGAGTTTATCAAGGAGTGGTTCAGAATCTGAGTATTTCCAGCAAATAATGTTGGAGTGGGTTCCTCTTAACCTTCTCTACCAGTCCAGGTCAAAGTGCTTATGGTCTACATAGCTTCAGAACTACATTCAGCTTGCATTAAAATCACTCTGTTTGGCAGATTTTCAATGCACCTAGGAGGTGACTTTATACTGTGCTTCAGGTTGTCTTGTTGACCAAACATCTGGTAGAGGCAAGCCAGTAGTGTCACCCAGGCCCTATTGGTCAGAACATCTGGTCATTGTATTTTGGAAAAGATGAGCTGTCAGAATTGATAAACAAACCTCCTGGCCTGTGGGCTTAAGAAGACATGGTGGCCAGAAACTTGACCAGTTAATGCTGGTAGGAGGCAAGTCATCACACCACTTGCTTGTGTGCTTTGCAATAAATAGACTAACTGAGTAATTGACAGCAGGCATAGTAGCACCTCTAGTCTGTTCTAGAGTTGCTGAGTGGGAGTTCTGACACTGACTGTAGGATTTTCTTCCACAGCCTCAGAGACTCCTCAGTACCACAGAGAATATTCCTTTTAGTCTTTAAAGAAAAAAAACAGCCTGTGAACTCTGAGGAGAAAGGGTGCGAAAGTGTTCAGCAGAAAGTGCTCAGGAGAAGAAAAGAGTGTCTTGGTTTGGAAATCATCTTCTGGGATGGGTGCATCACTCAAAGCTTCACTGAAGCAAAGCATTCCTTAGCAGTTTCGACAGCCTTTTTGCAGAGTATCATTTAAGGAGCAGTATAGTTGTCTCTTTTAACAAGCAACAGATAGCATATTTGACAAAATGACACCAAAAGCTATTTTGATTGTATCAATGTTGAGAGAGTTTTACCACAGGTCCAAATGTTAGATTTCATCTATAGATTCTCTTGGGCCTACTCTAAGCTGGACTAAATTTTAATCAATCAGTCAGTCAGTCGATTGATTGATTGATTGATTGATTGATTGATTGATTGATTAACTATTGTGTTAATATTTAATAAAGTAACATATTAAACTGAAAATAGCATAACTTTGCTTTAACTTTCCTTTGCAGAAAAATACAACAAGGGACATCTTGAATAATTTCAAATAGATGTTCTCAATTACTTTGTGGTATTTTAGGTACATTTATTAAATATCACTTATTAAATATTATACTTGAAATTCATTTGGCTTATTTTCTAGCCATAGCAAATTAATGTAATATATTATATCATTTAGATACGGAATCTATAATACTTCTCTACCTGAAAAACAAACAAATTTATACAATATTTATTTTTAGTTTTGTAATCAGATAATTTGTAAGTTCTTCAACCCTCATTGAATATTAATGTACAGTTAATCCCTGACTTATAACCACAATTGAACCCCAAATTTCCGTTGCTAAGCAGGACAGTTATTAAGTGAATTGTGAATTATGTCCTATTGAATGACTTTTTGCCACAATTAAGGGATTCTCTCCCCATTGATTCTGCGTGTTGGAAGCTAGTTGAGAAGGTTGCAAATGGGGATCACATGACCCTGGGACAGTGCTGCTGTCATAAATAAAGGTAGTTGCCAAGTGCCTGAACTTTGATCACACGACCATGGGGATGCTGCAACAGTCATAAGTCTGAAAACTTGTCATAAGACACTTTTTTTCACTTTCATTGTAACTTCTAATGGTCTTTTGTTGCTCAGTCACTAAGTCATGTCCGATTCTTTGCAACCCCATGGACCATAGCCCACAAGGCCTCTCTGTCCCTCACAGCCTCCAGCAGTCTGCACAAACTCATGCCTGTTGCATCAGTGACACCATCCAATCATCTGATTCTCTGCTGTCCCCTTCTCCTTTCGTCTCCCATCTTTCCCAGCATCACAGCCTTCTCTAATGAGTCCTCTCTTCTCATTAGGTGGCCAAAATATCCGAGTCTCAGCTTCAACATTTGTCCTTCTAATGAACAGTCAGGGTAGATTTCTTCCAGGACTGACTGATTTGATCCCCTTGCAGTCCAAGGGACTCTCAAGACTCTTCTCCAGCACCGCAACTCAAAGGCATCGATTCTTCGATGTTCAGCCTTCCTTATAGCCCAACTCTCACAGCCAAACATTGCAACTGGGAAAATCATGGCATTTACTATACAGATCTTTGTTGACAAAGTGATATATTTGCTTTTTGAAATGCAGTCTAGGTTTGCCATAGCTTTCCTTCTGAGGAGCAAGCTTTCAATTTCCTGGCTACAGTCACCGTCTGCAGTAATTTTGGAGCTCAAGAAAATGAAGTCTGTCACTGCTTTAATTTCTTCCCCTTCTATTTGGCAGGGAGGGATGGAGCAGGATGCCATGATCTTAGTTTTTTTAAGGTTGAACTTCAACCCAGCTTTTGCACTCACCTCTTTCACTCTCACCAAGAGACTCTTTAGTTTCTCTTCACTTTCCACGTTAGGGTGGTATAATCTGAGGTTGTTGATATTTCTCTCAGCAATCTTGATTCCAGCTTGTGATTCTTCCAGGCCAGCATTTTGCATGATGTGCTCTGCATATAAGTTGAATGAGCAGGGTGATAGTATGCAGTCTTGTCGTACTCCTTTCCCTATTCTGAACCAGTTAGTTGATCCATGCCCAGTTCTAACTGTTGCTTCTTGGCTTACATACAGGTTCCTCAGGAGTAGGGTAAGGCGGTATTGTACTCCCACACCTTTGAGGACTTGCCATAGTTTGTTGTGATTCACATAGTCAAAGGCTTTAGCATAATCAATGAAGCAGAAGTAGACATTTTTCTGGAACTTCCTTTCTTTTCCATAATACAGCAAATGTTGGTAATTTGATCTCTATCTCCTCTGCCTTGTTGAAATCCAGCTTGTACCTCTGGTAGTTCTCAGTTCACATACTACTAAAACCTAGACTGTAGGATTTTGAGCATAGCCTTGGTAGTGTGTGAGATAAGCACAATTGTGCGGTAATTTGAGCACTCTTTGGCATTGCCCTTCTTTGGGACTGGAATGTAAACTGACCTTTTCCAATCCTGTGGCCATTGTTGGGTTTTACAGATTTGTTGGCATATGGAATGCAGCACTTTAGCAGCAGCATCGTTTAAGTTTTCAGTAGCTCGTGCGGAATGCCATCACCTCCACTAGCTTTGGTGTTAGTAATGCTTTCTAAGGCCCAATTGACTTCACATTCCAGGATATCTGGCTCAAGGTCAGCGATCACGCCATTGTAGATATCAGGGGCCTTTAGGTCTTTTTTGTGTAGTTTTTTATGTATTCCTGCCACCTCTTCTTAATCTCCTCCGCTTCTGTTTGGTCCCTGCCATTTTTGTCTTTTATCATGCCCATCTTTGTCTGGAATGATCCCTTGATCTCACTGATTTTCCTCAAGAGATCTCTAGTCCCTCCCATTCTATTATTTCTCTCTATTTCTTTACATCGTTCATTTAGGAAGGTCTCTTTATCCCTCCTTGCTTTTCTTTGGAGTTCAGCATTCAGTTGGGTGAATCTTTCTCTTTCTCCCCTTTTGCTTCCTTCTTTTCTTGGCTATTTCTAACGCTGAATCAGAGAGCCACTTAGCATTTCTGCTTTTTCTTTTCTTTGGGATGGTATTAGCTGCTGCTCCTGTATAATATTGCGAACCTCTGTCCAGAGCTCTTCAGGCACTCTATCTACCAGGTCCAATCCCTGAAATCTATTTGTTACCTCCACTGTATATTCATAGGGGATGTGACTGAGGTCATAACTGAATGGCATAGTGGTTTTCCGAGCTTTCTTCAATTTGAGCCTCAATTTTGCAAGAAGCAGCTCATAATCTGAGCCACAGTGAGCTCCAGGTCTTGTTTTTGCTGACTGTATAGAGCTTCTCCATCTTTGGCTGCAGAGTATGTAGTCAATCTGGTTTCGGTATTGACCATCGGTATTGACCATGTGGAGAGTCGCCTCTTGGGTTGTTGGAAAAGGGTGTTTGCTAGACCAGTGTGTTCTCCTGGCAGAACTCTATTAGCTTTTGTTCTGCTTCATTTTGTTCTCCAAGGCCAAACTTGCCTGTTATTCCAGTTCTCTCTTGACTTCCCACTTTAGCATTCAAATCCCCTATAATGGGAAGAACATCTTTTTGGGGAGTTATTTCTAGGAGATGCTGTAAGCCTTCATAGAACTGCTCTATTTCAGCCTCTTTGGCAGCAGTATATAAATATAATAAATAAACGAATATTTGTGTTCATTGCAATGTGCTTTGTATTTAGGGAGACAGGCTAGAGATGTAGTTTAGAATGACCTCAGAGAGATGATTAGGGTCTTTCTGCCAGAAAATGCCACCAGAAAGCCTCAAGGATCTGTATGGTAGACTGGAAAGTAGAGAAAACAGGCAAACTTTATAAGTTCCATGATTATTTTATCTTATATTTTGCTCCATATGATGGTAATCTGTTATTTTTAAAACCCCATTAATGCTTTTTTAACTAACAAATTGTCTTAAAAATTGCAATTATTTTCAAACCAAGCATGCTAAGAGTACATGACTATTTATGAGTGTACACAAATGAAGCAACTGAGTGGTTTTTAGTTATTTCAAATCTACCAATTATGTCAACTTATTACTTTATTAATTTGACAAATTATAACTTTTATTTTTAAAAGTCTTAATATAAAATGCCAATGAAAATAATGACAATAGGAAAAATAGGTAAAGGAAACAGGAGAAGGGGAAAGAGTGAACAAAAGGGAAAGGGAAAGACGTTTGACTTTCTTACTGCAATGAACTACCTAGTGAAATAATAATCTCAACTGTTTACATATATAAGAATACTAGCTATTTCTGTGACAACAACCCATTTAATCATCAACACCAAAATCAAATTTTAATTTTTATCTCCTTGGAACAGAAAATCCAGAAGAGGTTTCCACATGGAAACAAAGCTCATTATGTTCTTTTCCTAATTAAAACAGTTAACTTGGGTGTTAATGCTTCTTTCCATTTTTGCACATAAAAAATTCTCACTGCAATCAACATAGGTATATAGTAACAAACTTCCAAATGTTTTTTTCCACTTCTTTATTCAAGAGTCCTAAAAGAAAATTTCCTGGTTTCCATTGTATATTTAATTTGAAAATCTGTCGAATTAAAGCATAAATCTGGCAATTCATCAAAATTCTAAAATGCTTTTCGTTAAATTAATTATAGCGGGAAGGAAAATTACTTGTCAGATAGGTTAATTTACAAAACCCAGCCATTTATTTATGAATTCACTTTAAGATGATTAACTTTAAGTGAATAAATTTAGGATGGTAGCCGAAGTACCTGCTCTAATGTCTAGGAAAGGTGCAGCTTAGATGTGTATTTTTTATAGGCCTAAATATATATTTGCTCTGTCAATGGTGTATCCAGGGCCATATTCCTAAAAGCAGTTTGTCCAACCTATAGCAAAAATAATTTGTCATTCTGCTTCATTTCAAATTAATTGTAATTATGTAATCGTGATGGAATAACTACCGTGTTTCCCCCAAAATAAGACAGTCTTATATTAATTTTTGCTTCCAAAGGAGCCCTATGTCTTATTTTCAGGGGGTGTCTTACTTTCCGAGAAACACGGTAAATTGCCCACCCCCACCCTGGAAAAACACCTGGCTCCCCCCTCCCTGCCATCCCCTGGAGCTCCTTACCTCATGCAGAATACCTTCAT
>JANHFO010002878.1:75347-87161 GCA_032468095.1 Pareas carinatus | reverse complement strand
ATTAACACTCTCAAGACTTGCCTCCGTCACCCCGTCTGAACTAGTCCAATCTGAGTCCAAGCCGCTCCGAATCCTATTGATCTTCTCCTGCAGATAGCGGCTGAAATCCTCCGCCCGACCCCCCAACGGGTCAATTCGACTCTCTGTTTGAAGGCGGAAACAGGTCACCCGGAAGAGGACGGCGGGACGGCTATCTGCAGAAGCGATAAGGGCGGCAAAATAGCTATTCTTAACCACCCTGATCGCACCCTGGTAGGACCTGGTATATGCCCCAACCTGGGCGCGATCGGATTCGGAGTGGCTTGCCCTCGAGATGCTCTCTAGGCCTCTTCTCCGGCGCTTCATCACCCGCAGCTCCTCAGTATACCAAAGGGCCTGGGTGACTCAGCCGGTCAAGGGCCCCACTGGCCTCCCTATACCAGGAGGCCGTGAGATCCTCGACCGAGTTGTGGGACAAGGTCTCAGGGAAAGGCCCAAGCTCCATCAGGAACCTCTCTGGGTCCATCAGGCGCCTGGGGCGGATAGGAAGTAAGCTTAAGGATGATGATCTGACTATGACTGGGGTTCAATAACTAATTCCCCTAACTTCAGATCCTCTAACCATTGTCCAGAGGCAAAAATCAAGTCCAGCGTGTGTCCTCCTGTGTGAGTGGGGGCCTGAACTAGTTGGGCCAGGTCCATGGCTGTCATGGAGGCCATGAACTACCGAGGCAACTCCCAAGGCCTCCCCCGCCGACGGCAGGTTGAAGTCCCCCACGACTAATAGCCAGGGGTTCTCCACCGCCGCCTCGGAGATGACCTCGAGCAGCTCGGGCAGGGCTGCTGTCACATAGCAGGGAGCCAGGTACACAACCAACACACCCATCTGCCTACCAGGCCCCCACTTCACCAGGAGAGGCTCACATCCAGCTACCTGAGGGACAGTGGTCTCCCTCGGCCTCAACTCCTCTTTAATCATAATCGCCACACCACCGCCCCTTCCCTGAGCCCGTGGCTGATTAAATGATCGGAATCCTGGTGGGCACATTTCTGTGAGGGGAACTCCCCCCTCGTGGCCCAACCAGGTCACCGTAATGCCAATCAGGTCCGCATCCCCCTCCTGAATAAGATCATGAATGAGGGGGGCCTTATTGACCACGGACCTGGCGTTGCACGCCATAAGCTGCAGGCTCTGGGCCCGAGAGCCCGTACCGCCCAGAATGCAGGATGAGCCTTGGGGGTCGGAACATGCCATCGCTCAAATACAGCGTGTGCGCGTGCCCCTCACTCGATTTGGCCCCCGGCCCCTGCTATATCTACCCCTCCCCACCACCACCTCAATATTATATTCTCCACCCTCCTGTGATTTACTCCCCCCATTGACCTTCGGGACCCTAGTAGTAGCCACATTATAGCTTATATAAAAGTAGTGAAGATACTTCTTTATTTAATAGCGGGCCACAATGGGAAATCTTTCACTCCAATAAATTATTCTGGTCAACTGTCAAGAGAGTAACTTTCTACAAGAGTCTTATCAATACTTTCACACTGTAGTTTCTTATGCACTTCTCTAAAATATATTATTTGATACCTCAGTAGAATCAATGCCTAGTGTTTCCTAAATATGGACATTCTTTTCATTATAAATGCATGATCTTTAAAATTCCAACTTCAGTCCATATCTCTTTGAAAATTCTGCTGAGAGACTACTTGAAATTGAACAAAATAAACTTTATGTTTTCATTTCCAAGTAATATACATAATTATGTATTTTAGGACTGATGAATTGATCTACATCTGCAGTGCAGCAAAACACTACTTTGAATAGCCACAAATTTTAGCAGAGCATTGAAGAATCTCTTGCATTCCATGAAGATCTATCCTAACAATTAGTTCACCTTCAAGCACTTACAAAATTAGTTGTTAAGTGATACAAACTTGATCCATATATTTATGACAAAATACAATTTTGCTTGCACTTTGGGAAGAATTGAAAAAAATAATCTGAGAATTATTTCCTGCACGATAACAAGAAGAAAGAATGGAAGGGAGAAGAATTTATTTTGCATTAAATAGGAAAAAGTGCATGCAAATAAAATTAAATTCTAAAAATCCCCTTGGCAATGTGTTCTGAAGAAATGCTAATTGACAAAAAAATTACTTGGTCAGCTTTTTCAAATAAGCTCCAAATAGTGTAGAATGGTAACCTAAAAGTAGAATTGGAGACAAATCAAATAATCCAGTTTGAAATACTACCTTCAGTTCTTCAACAGCTTTCTGTAGTTCATCTGGTGTTTTGTATTCAAAATCCCTCTGCAGATATTCATTTTCTGCTTGTGTAATCCACTCATGCATTTCTGACAAATCCTTTCGTAGACTTACAGCCTTATCCAAACTATTCTTCAATGCTGCTTTCTTAGCATAGGCCTTGCATTCAGAATAATAAAAAAGAGTTATTTTTCCTCTCAAAAAAGAGAAAAAATCTCTTCTTTGGAACTCAATGAATAACCAGAGTAAGAGTCTCACAGTTAAAACTAAATTAAAAGCCCTGAAATGTTTAGAGCACATTCATATTTCAAATATTGCCATATGTATACACAAACGCTGACAATTTTCTGAAAGAAAAATGCATACAAGAGTAGCAAGTTATTTTATTACTCCAAAGAAAACTCTTCTTCCAGTCAGTCTACTTCAACTACTTAGTAGCAAAGGAAACAGAAAATTCAGGAATCCATGTCTGCATTCATTTCCTATTTTGTTTGAGAATATCATTTCCATATATTTGGACAGGTGAATACAGTGGGAGAAGTATGAATTGTACATTTTCATATAGCACAACTTATGTTACATGTTATTTCTCCAGTATGTAATTCTTAATTAAGTAATATTAAAATATCCAAATGTTTACTATCAAATTTTATGCTATAGCACTGCCTGTTGCAGATTAATCTTGTTTTCATTTACTGTTACTCTTTTGAGAAAATAAAGCTTTTCTCAGAGAGATACTTTTAATATGCATAAACACTAATATGCTATAACTTGGAGTTCCAAGTTATTTAAAACCTATTTTTTAGTTCTGTATGTATAACTGAATTGTAATGGCACATATGTTATTTTCTCCATACTTACAACATTAAAATATTTTGAGCTAAGTGAAAGCTAATTAAGATATAAAATTTAATTATATCTTTCTGTATATTCAAAATATTTTGTGCATATCAGTATTCTCCAACTCCTGGTCTTTCAAATATATTGAACTCTGGAAGGAATTGGTTAATTATTTGCTACATTTATCTAATTAGCATCCATTTATATACAGTAGAGTTATTAAATTAAAAATTTATTATTCTGAATGATATATATTCTGATTGCTTTTCACATTTGTGTACCAAGTGGAAAAAATCATATTAAACAGCTCCCTGGAATTTAAATAAATTAAAGTTATGTATCTTAATAGACAGAATACCTGTTGGCAAATATTATCCCATTGAGTATTCAGTTCTTTAAGATCATTCTGTAATTTCAAAGAAAACTCTGGCTCTGCTTCCTTCTTCATTTTTTGGCCAATCTCATTTACACTATTTAAATTGGGTTGGATTGTCTGGATGTCATTCACTAAAGCCTGAAAACAAGGAAAATGCATCTATTTCATAACAAATCTCCAGCATGTCATGATATGTGGCAGGATTCAATAAATAAAACAAAAATATTAAGCCATATTGAATAATTATATAAACAAAAATATAGCATAAAAATTTAATAAGGAAAAAAATAAAACTAGATATATTAATACATAGTTGTTCTGAATTGTCCACACAAATTTTAAATACAATTTCACTACAATTCTACCACATAGAAACACATAATTTAAAGGAAAATGCTCAGTTTTATTGTTTGTAGGTGTAATTTTAACCATATTTCTTGAAAAAGAAAATGAAGGAAAAAAATACTGAAGTAAACGCCATTTAAATAAGTGATAAAGTCAAACACACACACATACACACAAACACACATCCAATAGAAGCCTTAGCTGTAACAGATACCTCATACATTTAAACAGACGTATAAACTCACAAATACAAAATGAAAGGAACTGTATTTATATAATAGTTATGCATATGATTTTAAATTTACATCTATGAAATATAGTGTAAGATGGTAGGTAACTTACTGTACATTGTTCTAAGTGTTTCTCTAGTGCTTCTGAATCTCCAAGTGCTGGCCAGTCTTCATTTAGAAAAATATCCACTTCAGCCATCCATTTTTTCAAGGTTTTTGTGTCATTCTGATTTTGAAAAGAGAGCATTGTACTGTATGAAATTATGCCATAAATGGGGAGATAGTTTCATCTATCTATCAAGAATAATCTTTAAAAATAATAAAAATAAAAATAAAGAAATATATTCATCATGTATATAAGTACCCTTGTGTCAAGAAATAATAACTTCTTACTTCTGGTTTTTAAAATAAACTTCAGCATGTGTGTGCATGAAAATAAACACACACATACACACATGTAATATATTATAGTATATCAGTAGCATAGCAGACTTCAATAGCATTTTACTTAACTTGCTTGCTTGCTACTCTACAAATTAAGCAAATAAAAACAAGAAAGCACACATCATGTCCCAGATTGAAGTCTCTTAGCAATATTATCTAGTAAAACTTAGTTTACAAAAAAACAACTTCAACCAACCTGGAACTGCTTCAACTTTGTTATCTGTTCCTCAAGTTTGTGACAATTTTCCACCAGCTGAGTTGATAACTTCTTCCAACGACTAAGGATTACCTCTATTTCTGACCGATACTTCTGACTGACACCTGCAGGAGCTCTCCTAGACATCTCTTCCACAGTTGTGCTTAAATAATTGATTCCATTTTGCTGTTCTTGCAGAGAACTTTGTAAGGCCTGTGATATGTGAAATTAACAGTTTCTAGCTTCTATCAAGTCAGGCTGAGAATAATCTCACAGGATCTAGCACTCAAGAGCATATGTTTGAAATAACATTTATAAATAACTCACTGCTTTTAAATTAAATCTCAGTGTTGATATGCAAGACAGCATTTTTCTGTTTACCTTGAGCTCCCTGAGCCTTTTCTCCATGGTTTCTAAATCTGTCACAGTAACTTGTGGGATGGAGAGCTTTGTTTCTGATTGTTGTATCCACAAGAGAATTGTGTTCATAATTTCTTTATACCGTACAGGTGGCAAAATATCAAAAGCTGCACAAGAGGTGAGAAAAGCAAAGAAAGCCTGCTTTATTTAATTCAGCAATTCTGTTCTACTGTGAATAAAAACAAATTAACACTCCTCTTTTAAGATATGTTTAATGAACTACAGCAGCCCAATAACCTCCTCCAAAAAGAGAGGAAAAACTGTTAATCTTTAGCCAATTCCATTCAGCAGAGAAAATTAAGCCTAGGGTAATTCAGACTCAATCTGTCTCCTTTTTCTTCTTATTATGTACTTTTCCAATTATACATTTGCGGTTTATTTAATGTGCTGGTTCTTACTTGTAAAGACTGAGTGTTTGTTATGTAAGGGTCATTATGCTGCTGCCGATAAAGTTATGCTTATTATTAATTGTCAGTCTTTCTGACATCTAATTTTAAGAGGAAAGTGAAAATAATCTCCAGCACATTTTCTACTAGCTTCGGAAATACATCTAAAGAGGGCCTGTTTTGTCCAAGTACTAAATAGTTATGAATATTAAAGAAACATTGGACTAGACATTGGTTTCATGCAAGACATTCCATATTTTCCATCTGTTTCATTATAATTTTCCAATTTAAACTGTTTCTGTCCTGTTTCATTTTTCTCTCTATAATTTAACTTTCATGTTAATTTTTCGGTTTATTTATTTGAGAAAAGAAAATATACTACATAGATTAAACAGAGACTACTGTAATTAAAATTCTTAATGTTTCTTTCTTTTCCTGACTGATGAACCTTCAAAGTTTAATTCCTTAAAATAGTCCTCCATGTCTAAGAATTGCATTGATATAAATGAGTGGTTAGATATGGCTTTCCTCTACCTTCAGTTTTACATCTGATACAGTATTCTAAATAGACACTCCATCATGCCATCACCAGCACATTTTATTGCAATAATCTGTTAGAATAAACAACCAAAAGCTTGTGAAATCTTTATGAAATACTGTTGCAACCGAGACAGAAAAGGCAAATATTAAAGTCCTGGCACAAAGGAATATAGACGTTAAAATTCCATTATTTAATGGAAAGTATACCTCATGTTCCTAATCTGAGGATCATGGACTCTTTGGAGTTCCATTAAGAGAGTTCAGTGGGTCTATGAACTTAACTGAAGAAGCTTTTTTTCACTAATCTCTAAATGAAATGTAACTTTTCATTCAATATTGAATGTTGGGTAAGTAATTTAGAGCTTCTAGATTAAATATTTGTTAATGTTAATCAATCTCACTATTTAAAATTATATGGATTAGTAAAGAAGCACAATATTTATTTATTTATTTGTTTCAACTTTTATACCGCCCTTCTCCCTGAAGGGACCCAGGTACAGCCATTTAAAAAACACGCAAGACATGCAACAAATTTAAGAAAGAATTTAAAAATAATATAAATTCGATGGCTAAAATTTAAAAAACCGCAATATAAAACCAATTTAAACCAAATCCAGAATTTAAATTTTTTTAAAAAATTAATAGCAGATTTTGGCACAGGACTGGTGTGGATTAGGGTTAGGATTAGAGTTTAGGGTTAGTGTTAGGGTGAGGATTAGGGGCAGGGTTAGGGGTAATGATAAGGTCTTAAAAGTAGGAGGTAATAAATATGGGATGGAGGGAAGAGAAAGAAAATAAAAAGAATGAAAAATAAGAGATGCAACTAGAGAACTCGAAAGAAAAAGAGAACAGTACATGTTAAACCTCCCTTTCTGACCATATTCTCTCAGAAGAGCTTGAAAATTATCCTTTAAAGATGTAAAAATACCCTTGAAAAATTAGATCAATTATGGAATGTACCTTTATATCAGCTTACTATCTTCAATTCTCCGAAATACCTGTTGGTCTGATATGTAATGAGTTTACCCTTTCTGGTTGGTATTTTATGTAATGTGTGTGTGTGCATGTGTGTGTATGTGTGTATTTGTTTTATTTGTCTGTTTAAAAAATTTTTTTAAAAAAAAACAGAATTACCCCGACTCCGTCTCTTTGATGCACTTGAGAAAGCTGTCAAAGCATTGGAAAGGTTCTGAGGACTTATTCAAAGCAGCATGGCACCTTCAAGACTGTGAAAATTTTGGCAAAGAACATACTTATTCCTTTCCTCATTATGAAAATCCATAAAAAAATAAATATCGTACTACATTGATTATAAGACGCCATTGATTATAAGACGCACCCTTATTTTTCTAAGTCAGAAATAAGTTTTCGTTTAATTGCAACATCAAAGTAAATTCTATCCCAACTGTGCAGCAGCCAGAGCCAGCCAAAGTGAAGCACAGGTTAATAAATAGGCCCCGCCCCCACTTGCCCAGGCTCTGCACACTTATTCCCGGGCCGACCCTGGCAGCAGCTTCAGAAATGGCCGCTAGCTCATCCTTACCTCCTGTTCATGAGGCCTTGGTTGAATACGCACAGCTTCCCAGAGCATACCCCTTACCCTGGTAAGACACCATTGAATATAAGATGCACCATGAATACAGAGACACCAAAATACGAAAAATCAATGTGTCTTATAATCAATGTAATATGGCAACATCACCCATATCATACATCTCAGAAGGTGCCAATTCTGTGAGATCATTGGTGCTCTCTGAGGTTGCACTGATGATGCTACCTAGTTTGGTAATGAAATATCTGCAAGAAAACCAGCAGCTCCATGCACTCCATACCTGAACTCTGAGCTACAAATATGCTCTTCTACTGGAGCTACCATTTCTCCTTTGATTTCCATCTCATATTAAAGTAAGTACATTTTTTAAAAACACATTGCTTCCATGTGTGGTATTGTGATTCCCAATGCAGCAAGGAGATAAAAACACTGAGAAATTAGGCTTACATTAAAATTAGAATTAGAATTTCTTCGCCAAGTATGTCTGGACACACAAGTAATTTGTCTCCGGCATACATGCTCTATACTTACAGGCTATAATTGACAAACTGTGATCACAATCATAAGGCTACAATTGACAAACAATGATTACAATCATAAGATACATTCATAATCCTAAAGTACATTCATCATGTCATGTACATATTACATGAACATGAGAGTAATATTCTGCGCAAAATATAGGTTGAAGGTAAGAATGGAAATCTTGTTCCAAATAGGAACGTGACCTGGAAAAAGAAACCAGCCTTAGAAAGAGATAATGAGGAAGCATGGAAGACATCAGAGCCACATAATCCACATTAGCCACAAAGATGTTAAAGGTAGGGTGGAGTGAAAACCAGAAAAATGTGCAAGCATGAGTGGAGAAGCATGGTTTCATAAAATGAAAGATTAATCTAGCCACAGCATTCCATGCTATCTGAGTCTTAGAAATTAAGGATTTAGTGAAAGTTATTACAGATTGAGTAAGAAGGTTGACTAACTTCAAGATAAATATCCTAAAAGGATGAGTTTGAAGTTGTATTGTGTGGTAATGATGAACATGTTATTGCTAAGATTTATAAAATGTAGTTGAAATTGAACTTGGAAAATGAATATGTTGAACACTGCATGAGTCAAAGGACAAATAAAAACTTTAGTTTAATATAATGCTTGAGAGCAATGTGAAAATATGTGGACAAACAGACTGAAATTTATATTGAATTATGATTTGAAACACAATTTTTATAAAATGCTACCTAATGCCTGAGAATTTATGAAAGATGACTATATATATTGATAGCGGTGAGAATTTTTTATATTCAAAAATGGAAAAACACATCAGTTCTTGTAATGAAAGAATGGATGGAAAAAGTGACGAAGTTGCAAAGATGACCAAGTTAACTGCTTTAATTATAGAGGAGAACTTACACAGTTCTGTTTCCACTTGGAAACTACTTCTGGACTTCATGCTTGAAACAGAAAAAATGAAACTCTTGAGTTTAAGTTTTGATGAATAGATTAATTCTGTTGTTACAGAAATGGCTTTTACCTACTAGAAATATAAAGCAAAAAGTTGAAATTGAAAACTGTATTTTGTATTCTACTGCACCGAAAAAAATCAGAAGTCACTGTTTTCTTTTGTGTTTTGCCTTGCACTCCTTTTCCCTTCTTCCTCTTTCCCTTTTCTTTTCTGATCTTTGTTTCCATTGGCATTTTACATGATAATAAATTTTGCTTTAAAAAAAGATCAATATCCTAAAGGGAGTCCTTGATAGAATGTTTTCTATATTTTATTTCTCAGTAAAGATAGCGTTATATTTAGTTCTGATCTACTTTATAATACAGTTTGGGAGTTAGTCTCATAGCATAGAACTATAATGCAATTTATTACCTGATATCAGCCAAGGAAAGTATGAGTGGGAGTGTGTGTGACAGAAAAAAAATATGTCATAAAAGCTAAAGTGAACACTTATGTTTAGTTTGAAGTTGTAACTTGTATATAGATAAAATCACAAAACTGGGATTTTTTTAATAAGATTTACGAAATCTCCCATCTCCCTCACAAAAGAACTCTGGACAGTGTACAAATAAAATGTTAAAAACATAAAACTGAATATAAAATCTTTAAAAAGAGGTAAGAATAGTTAAAATCCAGTGTTAAAAGTTGATTAAAAAGTGGGAAGAGGGCCTTAGATGCTAACCAGCCCCATGGCTGCAGGCTTCTCTATGGGCCCCAAACAAGATGGCAGAATCAGGTCTTTAGGCATTTCTGAAAGACTGGGAGTCTGGGGGCCACCTCACCTCTGGGATGGGGAAAGAATGTTCCCCACAATGGTGGACAAGTCCCTCTTTCTAGACCTCACCGTTCTTTAACTTGTAGGGTCTGCAATATACCATCCCTGCCTGACGATTGGACAGACTGTCGCAATGGGTCAAAGACAGTTCTGTAGGTGACCCAGCTTCATGTCATGATGCCCAATAGCAATTATGGAAATGTATCTAATATTTTGCTGAAATATTATTTTTACCAAGATTAGTTCTGCACTAACAGAGAACTTGTTTTTCTGCACTAGCAATTGAAATGAAGCAATGAAGACACAGTCCTACCATGCAACAACAATTTCGTAGAGTTGTCCAGCCGATCAAACAGCAAAGACGGAAAAGATTTAATTGTCTTGCCTAAGCCAGGGAAGGAGAAAGGAGTTTTTGAAAACTCCTCAAGTTGAGAAAGATGCTTTTTCAAGAGGCAGCTGGACTTTTGTTTTTCCTTGAAGATGCTTCATGTCTCATCCAAGAAGCTTCTTCAGAACTGGATGAAAAGCAAAACATTTTCAAGGAAAAGCCGAGAAAGTCCACTTGCCTCTTGGGACAATCATGACCGGGATGACTGAGAATTTCCATAGAAATTCAAGTTGAGAATATGAGATTCTTCCCTTCTCTGATAAACAGCGGCACCTCCTATTCATCAAAGGGCACTTGCCCCCGTCAAATAAAATCTGCCTTAAGGAACTCCAAGATAAATAGGTTCCTGAAAGTGAAAGTATTTTGCTGTTAAAATTTCTGTAAATTTATGTCCTTTCCTTTTCAATAAAGTTAAAGGACCTTCTTTGAGAATGCTGCTGTTGCATGTTCAATTGTCTGTCAAAAGTTCGATGTAAAAGCTGAAGATATATGCATAGTAAGTACATGTGGCTTTCCATAATAGATGAGCCGCAGTTCATTGAATGACTCAAAATTATCCAGGTTTGCATGACAGCCATAAACCATGTTTTCCAAACCAAAGTGGTTGAATTAACACAATCCCTTCAGCCAAAACCAAGTTAATTTCAGCTTGACTAAGTGTAATGTGTAATCCTGGCCTGAAGGTTAAAAGATGTCATAGCAAATACTTAATACAGGGAAGAATTCCAGAAATATCTAGGGTAGTCTGAGCATGAAAGTTCATTTAGAGCAGTGATGGTGAACCTTTGGCATGCGTGCCAGAGGCGGCACTCAGAGCCCTCTCTGCCGGCACGCACGCTGTTGCCCCAGCAAAGTAAAAGAAACCACACACTATGATTTAGGGTTGTAGGGTTCCCTTCCCACCAAGTAATGGCGGTGGTGGCTGACCCATGAGTAATGCGAGGGTGTGTGTGGGGGGGTGCCAACAGCCATGGGGGGGCGTGGACAGCCACGAGGCAGTGGGGGGGTTGCTAGGGGATGCAGGAGCATCACCAGGGGCTGTGAGGGCATTGCTGAAGAGGCGGGGGCGTGTTGCAGTGTTGGCACTTTGCGATATGTAAGTGGCTTTTGGGTTGCAGTTTGGGCACTTGGTCTCTAAAAGGTTCGCCATCACTGATTTAGAGTAAAGGAGAGTAAAATTTAAGGGAAGGAATGGTAATCTATAGCACATTTCTCAAACATTAAACAGTTTTCTAGCAGGAATTGTCTTCAAGAATAAACTGGCCTGGTTCACATATAACCCAAAATTTTAATATGTTTATGAGCCCATTAAATCAGGGGTCCCCAACCCCTGGTCCGTGAACAGGTGACAGGCTGCACAGGGCCAGCAATCGGTCCACACAGCTGAAGGCGAGGCCGAAGACACACCAGGCAGGGGGAGGGGGCAGAAGGACAGCGTGGCAGAAGGACGGCGTGGCAGAAGGACGGCGTGGCAGAAGGACGGTGTGGCAGAAGGACGGCGTGGCAGAAGGGCATCAGCGCAAAAGCTGCCTAGCGCAAAGGCCCTTGATTCCTGGGCTCCATGTCTCCATTCT
>JANHFO010002877.1:157208-169997 GCA_032468095.1 Pareas carinatus | reverse complement strand
GTGAGATCATCCGTGGCTTTGGGGTGGAGTGTCATCAGTATGCTGATGATACTCAGCTGTACATCTCCACCCCAGGCTACCCCAATGATGCCGTGAAGGTAATGGCTCAGTGTCTTGAAGCCATGTGGTTCTGGATGGAGAGGAACAGGCTCAGGGTCAACCCTTCCAAGACTGAGTGGCTGTGGATGCCGGTGTCCCAATATAGACAGTTGTAAACAACTGTCTTTAGAAGATCATATGACAGCCGTGGCCAGGGCGGCCTTCTATCAAGTTCACTTGATACGCCAGTTCCCTTTCTCGATCGGGACTCCCTATGCACTGTTACGTATGCCCTGGTCACTTCTCACCTAGACTTTTGCAATGCACTCTACATGGGGCTCCTCTTAAACCGTACCTGAAGGCTGCAGATGGTCCAGAATGCGGCTGTGCAGGGGACTGTTGGGTCGGGTGGCCGTGCCCATGTGAACCCCCTCCTGTGCGAGCTGCACTGGCTGCCTGTGGTCTTTAGAGTACCCCTCAAGGTTTTGGTTATGACCTTTAAAGCGCTCTATGGCATAGGACCGGGATATCTGCAGGAACGCCTACTACCAGCCAATATCTCCCACAGGCCGATACACTCGCACAGAGAGGGCCTCATCAGGGTGCTGTCAGCTAGACAATGCCAGCTGGCGACCCCCCAGGGTGAGAACCTTCTCTGTAGCAGCTCCAGCCCTTTGGAACGAACTTCCTCTGGATATACAGACTATCCCAGATCTCCCGGCCTTCCGTCGAGCTTCAAAGACCTTATTATTCACCTAAGCCGGGTTGTCCTGAGCCCTCTTTTATGCTTAATTTCGTTTTAAACATTTTAATTGGAATTTTAACTTTTAGACAGCCAAGGAATTTAATGTTTTTGTTTTTGTTTTTGTTTATGTTTTTATTATGGCTGTAAACTGCCCTGAGTCCTTCGGGAGAAGGGCGGTGTAAAAATTAAAATAATAAATAAATAAATAAATCTGTAAAGACTTTGGGGACATCTACTACATATGGCTCAGGATAGTTTACCCTAGGCTGCTGGCATTGAAAAAAAAAGATGTTTTCACACAGTATGCACACATTGGGGGGAAAACTATACATGCATGAAAGTTTCATAGCTGAACCA
The DNA here is from genome assembly GCA_032468095.1 of Pareas carinatus. NCBI lineage: Eukaryota > Metazoa > Chordata > Lepidosauria > Squamata > Pareidae > Pareas > Pareas carinatus. The sequence continues at coordinate 168,856 of JANHFO010002877.1, read as the reverse complement.
TAAACATGCATATGAAACTATTTATATTGTTGAGGGTAAGGCATAAATTCTTGGCATTTCTTGTATGTTATACTGTTTATTTTACATTAGATTGCCAAACAGAGTTTTTGAGTTAACAAACCATTCTCCTAAGCATCGTAAATATTAGTCTCTTTGTGAATGTCTGGCAAAGCATGCATGGGAAGGAGTTTGCCTTATGATATCACCACAGGCATGTTTGGTGAAATTTTGGGTTGCTGTATGTGACTCTGACATTTTCCATTTCTTACTTATCTTTAGAAAAGGATTAACACAGTCTAAAACTCTTCAACAAAGTGCCCCTTTGATGTAGCTACACACAAATTGACAACCAGCTTCTAGCCACTGAATCAAAACTGCTACACAGCCTCAGTACTTTTTATTGAAAAGTGGACTGTTTCTTTTTTCCATGAGGAGGCACTGCCTCAAAGTGGATTAATTGAGCAATCACACAGCTCTAATAAACACCGGATACATTATTTTATTTAAAATGTTGAATGAAGTTATATAATCTTTTGAAAGTAAGATTTGAGATGGTAGTGATCCCCATTTTATCTGCTTGTAATCAAGAACTGTTGGTGCTTTCACAGTAAGAATTTGGGACAGAAAGGTAGTAGATGACACTGCAAGTCAAACGTATGAAGTCTGGTTTACTACATTTGGAAATTAAAGAAATACAATTGGCTCTTATTTAATCAGCCTCTTGAAATAAGATCATTACATTCAAGATCTAAAATTATTAATTGTATTATTGATTCATATCTTTGAATATTGGATTTTTAAATGGCTTGAAATGATTAAAATGATTTATTTTAATAAATAAGCCAATTTTTAAAAGGTAAATTCATTAACTTTTATATGTTTGTTTTTTATTCTTTATAATCCAACAAAACGTTGGAAATATAAGACGAGGATCAAGATTCTCTATCCATCAACATAGTAACTCTCCAAAAACAATGGCACCAATCCAAGCATATATGTACACATCTATATACAATGGAGTGATGGTTTTCTTGAAGTCTGAAGACATCATTTAAATGGAACTGACCAGGGCACTTCTTGAAAGTATTCATATATTGAATACTAGCTATAGGTACCCGTGCTCTGCTATGGGTTTGGTATAATTAGCCGCACATGCCCCGTGGAGGAGGAGAGGCCTTGGAAAAGATAGGCCTTTGAAAGCACTTTGCAGACCTTGTTCGGCCTCCTCCGCCCCCACCCCTGGTGTTTTTGCAGAGAATGAGAGTGATAGGTTTTGTGTAGTGGAGAGGAAAGCCGGACACCATAAGTCTTTTTAGAATCTTTATTCAAACAGTAAAAAAGAGAGCAAAGAGGGCTCAGTAGGCCTTCCCCACCCCTGGCAGTTTTTGCAGAGAATGAGAGCAATGGGGTTTTTTTGGGAGGGGGAAAGAAAAGCCGGATGCTGTAAGTCTGTAAGCTGTCGCCAGGGTGGCCTTCTATCAGGTTCGCCTGATTCAACAGTTGCGCCCCTTTCTGGATCGGGACTCGCTACGAACAGTCACTCAGGCCCTCGTCACTTCCCGCCTGGACTACTGCAATGCTCTCTACATGGGGCTCCCCTTGAAATGCACCCGAAGACTCCAGCTAGCCCAGAATGCGTCCGCGTGGGAGATTTTTGGGGTGAGTGGGCACGCCCACATAACTCCACTCCTGCACGAGCTGCACTGGCTGCCGGTGGTCTTTCGAGTGCGTTTCAAGCGCTTCATGGCATAGGGCCAAATTACTTGCAGGACCGCATTCTACCCATTGATACCTCCCGCCGACCCACATGCTCCCACAGAGTGGGCCTTCTCAGGGTGCCACCAGTCAAACAATGCCAGCTGGTGACCCCCAGGAGGAGAGCCTTCTCTGTGGCAGCACCCACCCTCTGGAATGATATGGATGGTATGGCATGGCATGGCATGAAACAAGAGAAAATGAGGGAAAATATACTGTTACACTAACATCAGCAATTGCCATACATTTTGAGTGTTACAAATCACTGTGGCTTCTACTATGTTCATAGGCTAATTTGTGCATTGCCTCTTATTCTTTAAAAGTTCTCACCATTGTTGCAGTGAGGATCTCAGCAACTCCATTCAACCTTGTATTCCATTCCTCTCAACCTATTCATTCTTCCTTTATTGTTTTTGTTAGATAATTAAGTATTCTTTCTATATAATCAAACCTTTTATTGGTCATTCAGTTTAATGATCCATCTGCACACTTTCAGCAACCATCATTCTTGACTCTATTTCTTCTCCATTTAGCACACACCCTTCTTAAGAAACCCATTCCTGGTATATTCGCTGTTTATCCTGGTATATGTATCTCTCACATGTATATTACATACTGGTTGGAACGTTGAAAAAAAGCACATTTCAAATACATTTAAAAGCAAGAAATACAATGTATACAATACAATATGTAACAAGGGATATCGTCCAGTATTTCTTTTTAAGTGAAAACACTATATTTATTATTCAGAATAACATTTGTTCACACATGTTTGCAGCAATGTGAGAAACTGGAGGGAGAGTGTTTCTTTTAAAATGAACTATTTGACTATTTTGGAGAAGATCCTCGATGCAATCATTAATAATATATAAACTATATGGAAACCATGAAAAATTTGATCCGGAGGCCTGAATTTACCTGATGATTTGTTATCTGGTTTGCCAGCAGCTCTCTTTCTCTCACCAAAGCCCTTTCCTTTCATTAGTTACAAGTTGGATATAAGTAGCCCGACATATTCAGCAATGTTTTCACAGAAAGAATTAGAAAATTATCTTTCTCTTTATAACATCTACTGTCGGCCCAGGTAATGGACACTTACAGTCTGATTAGCTTTCAACTGGACTTCAGCAAAATGGTCACCTGAATTTATCCTTGAAGATGACTCAGAAAATATAGTTAGTACAGAATGGACAAGCCCAGAGTAGAGTCAGGGATAGCCATTTCTTTATGACTGATACTTTATGACATGATGAAATGTGTTTTGTGACATGATGATTGTACTTTATAACATGATGACATGATGAATGTACTTTATGATCATGTATTTTACAATTAGAATACCAGTTTGTCAATTGCACCCAATACGTACATGACATGATGAATGTACTTTATGATTATGAATGTATCTTATGACTGTAATCACTGCTTGTCAATTATAGCCTGTATGTAAGTATAGAGCATGTACACCGGACACAAATTCCTTGTGTGTCCAGACACACTTGGTGAATAAATTCTGATTCTGATTCTACTGTAGTGCTGCTGCTGCTGCTGTGGTCATGTGATCTTCATTTTCAACCTTTCATGACAGTTTCCAAGCCACTCTCAAAATCCCTCACTGCCTTTCGAACTTAGCCACTCACCTGGCTGCTGGAAAGGAAGTGGGAAGATTTCTGAGGCTCCCTGGCAAATTTCCACAAGGAAACTCAATGGGGAAGCAAGTTGGAAGTCACTCCTGGTCCCCTTGCTTTTTGGCTCACCCTTGGTCATACTCTTTTTCTCTGTTTAGGTATCTCTGAAACAATGACTCCATATCTGCTCTCTCTCCTGTTATCTAGTAATCTATCTCTCTAAGGTCATGCATCCCCGCTGAACAGAATCTCCTGCCATTGTTAACCCTGTGTTTTCTGGAAATCAATATCTTTTAGGTGCACACCTGAAAGGGTCAGAAAGTTATAAGCTAGTGCATTTTTTCGGTAATTTCTCCTCAGCTAATTGTCTAATTATATTAGCTACTTGGCAACTAGTCACAGGTATAATTTGATAATGATTTCCAACTGACTGCTTTCCTATCTCAGCTTCCTCTTGCTGCGGTCTAGAATTTCCTACTTGCTTGAAATTTGTAAAGTTTTCTTCTCTACTCAGCATCAGCTCAGTTTGCGTTGCTACCCATCCAATAAATGACAAGCCATTTTACATCGATCCTTTTCTAAAAGGCTAGTCACCAGTAGTTCCAAAACACTCATTTTCAGTGGAGTAATTATTACAGTTAAACTATTTTCTCTCGATCATGTTCTACTCGCACCCACAATTGCTACTGAACCCCAGTGACAAGGCCCACCTGTTTTTCTTTGCATATTTTCATCTTTCTGTTCCTCGCCAGGTCTGGTTTTGACCATTTTTTTCAAGCACAGTTTCAACAGAATCAGTGCATCCAGTGTTATATGTGACCATTATAGTGGGCAAAGAACCTGACACCAAGTCACAAAATCATTAAGTAGGTTTTTTTTTTCAAATTCTCCAAAACTCTCCATCAGAATAGAAGCTAGACCAGAGATTTTCAGCCTGGGGTCTTTAGATCTTTGTGAGCCCGTGGCCAGTTGCCAGGGGGGTCCTCAGACAGGTAAAAAAAAATTGGCAAAAGTAATATACACAAATTGTCGATTAGTAATTAGTTGAATTTGTGGGAATGGGGTCCGCTCTGTAGCAACAACATGTTTTGCAGCCCAGCTTGAAAAAGGTTGAAAACCTCTGAGCTAGACAATAAGGATGTGGAGAAAGGAAGCAAGTTTGGTTGTAACAATTGGCAAATACTGAGTGAGTTAAATGTTTCATTACCCCAGGGAGTAATTAAGTATCAGCAAGGAGTAAGACATAATATTTACAGGTTTCAAATAGCAAACTTTTAACTTTCAAAACAAGTAGCTTAGCTTTTGTCTCATGTATCCTGCAATGGAGTTCCTTAGAAATCTCAAAGTCTAACTCGGTATTTATGACATTTGGGATTATGCCAAAGCGCATAGATTAAGAATACAATCCAAGTTTACCTGGACATCACTTCCTGGAGCAATGCAGCCATTTTCATTTGTATGGAATTCTTCCTGCTGCTGTTGCTGTGGTGGTTCAAGCCCGTCCCCTGAGGAGAATAGAATTCTTGGAAAACCGAGAACGTGAAGCAGAGACCCTGTTTTTCCAGTGTAAGTAGTGCCAATAATGTCTTTGTAATAGCAAAGAATTGAATATAGCACAACACAAGGCGTTAACCTCTTTGAAAGTCACAGAAAATCTGCAAGAAGGCTTAAAGTTTCCAAAGCAAACTCAAGCCAGTTTTAGGCGTAGGCAGACGGAGTCCTGATTAAAACATTCTCAGTAACCTTGATGTTCTAGTAATAAAAACTAATTATCAGATGTTTAAAGCCCATAAACTTTTTAAGAATGAATTATAGCTCAATGAGAAAGAAGAGGGGGGAAACACACCCACTTCAAGTAAAAAAAGGTTTCCGTTTAAATTCAGTCCCTGGCATCCCTGGTTAAAATTAACAAATGATGAATGTGCCATATTTGAGGAAGAACCTGTAACTCTCTTAAAAGTCTTGAATAAAGAAGAGCCTGGGCGAAGAGTTTTATCTGGAAGTTCCAAAGGTGATTCTTCCCCCAAAAAGGCAATTTAACTTCCTTGAGTTTTTTTTTCTTTGAAAACATTTTGCCTCTTATCTAAGAAGCTTCTTCGGTTCTGACTGGTGGGAAATGGAAGGATTTAATGGTTGAGAAGTGAAACGTTTTCAAAAAAAGAAACTGAAGAAAATCCAGTTGCCTTTTGGACAAAAAGCGCACAAAAAGAACAACAACTTTGGGACAACCATGACCTGGATGATTGAGAAGGTCCATAGACTTTTTATCTGGAAGCTTCCCATTCTTCTAAAACTCCGTGGAGCTTAAAGCAAATTTACCTTTTACTAGTTGAACAATCCCATGCAATCCTCCTTGAAATCATCATTTCTCACCCGAGCAAAAGCAGTAGTTGCTCAAACCACAGTTAACTTGAGATGCAACGAATAAGGGTTCTAAGTTTTTGCTAAATTTCAGCACAAAGTGTTGTTCGCTTCTCCTCTGAATTAAAAAATAATAATCTTCTCTCTCCCCCACTCCAAACTAATATTTCATTGCTGCTGATCCACATTTGTCCATCATTCCAAGGAAATACACCCCCAACAAACCTTGGACTTTCAAACAGCAAAGAGTTTCTCTTATTCCGGCTCTCCGGCCATTCCTCTGAGTAGACATAATGGAGCCCTGGAAAAGTCCCCCACGCTGACCTTCCATCCTTCCTTTTTATCTTTATTTGCTGTTCTCCCATTGGAGAAACTAATCAGGGAGCATGTGTTGCTTTGCTTACTAATTGGTTTGAGGTCTCAGCTGACCACCTATTATCTTTTAAGATAGCCCAACATTTGAATTGGCCCCTGCAGCTATGCTTCTAGCAGGCCTTCCCTGCAGGAGTTCACAGAAGATCAGGTATGGCTTTTCAAGTTGCCTACCTCTTTCTGCATAAAATAAGCCTATTGTGGTTAAGTGTTTCCCCAAGGTCTCCTCCTGCGGAGAATGGCCTATTGAGTAGGGTTTTATATGCTTTGCATGGAACAAGCAATGCCTTAATGAAACTGAAACTTTTTACAGTGGAATTTTACAGTGTGTTTGTAAAAAGATATGATCCCAAAGGTTGAGAAATTTTTGTACTTTATGATCTCAAAGGTTGAGAAATGATTGTACTTTATAATATGACGACACGATGAATGTACTTTATGATTATGTATTTTACAATTAGGATAGCTGTCAATTGCACCTAATTCATACATGACATGATGAATGTACTTTATTATTATGAATGTATCTTATGATTGTCATCACTGTCTGTCAATTATAGACTGTATATAAGTATAGAGCATGTACACAGAAGACAAATTCCTTATGTGTCCAGACACACTTGGTCAATAAATTCTAATTCTAATTCTAATTCTAATTGTAATTCTAATTCTATTGAATCTATAAATTACATTAAATAACTTGCTGGCCTCTGAGTAACAGATATACCCCCTTAGGCTCCACCAGATTCTTTGTCTCTCCAGTCTTAATTTTTACAGGATTCTTTCTTTCAGAAACTAATCATGCTGCAAAGCACCATTTGTTAGTGTAATTGCTCAGAAAGACCCTGGGGGAAGGATGAGGGGCTTCAAAGGCCCCAACTGGCAGGGGGAAAAAAGGAGAAAGATCATGGTTAGGCAGCCGTAGATGGGTGGAGCAACCTTGCCACTTTGCTTGACACAGGTAGTTCTATAACACTTTGTTTAGTGACCGTTCTAAGTTACAACGGCACTGAAAAAAGTAACTTATGACCGTTTTGCACACTTAAGGCCCTAGCGCCATCCCCGGGGCGACGTGGTCCAAATTCAGACGCTCGACAACTGACTCCTATTTATGTCGGTCGCACTGTCCTGAGGTCACGATTCCTTTTGCGACCATGTGGGAAAGTCAGATTCACTCCTCAACCGTGTGACTGACTTAACAACTGCAGCAATTTGCTTAGCCAGGGTGGCAAGGAAGGTCGTAAAGGGGGGCCAAACTGGCTTAACCCATGTCTCGCTTAGCAACAAAAATTTTGGGCTCACTTGTGGGTGTTAAGTCGAGGACTACCTGCATTTCCGAGGCGTGGCCATGCCAATCATAAGCTGTCAGCCACAACGGACTCACAACCTTCAGTGGTTAAGGGATTTCGACTGTAATGTGGAAAACGAGGGATCAGTGGACCAGGTCAGATGGAAAGCAGACATTTGCAAGAGCAGCTGAGGAGAGCTCTCCCCTCAGGCTTCTAACACAGGGGTCCCCAACCTGTGCGCCATGGACCCCTAGTGGGCTGTGAGGGGTTTGCAACTGGGCCATGGAAATGGCTGGTGAGCATGCACGGGCGTGCCTCCTCGCTTGCCCAAGCAGCCGGTGGGCGCATGCACGCGTGCTCCATTTGCGTGGATGGCCGGCGCGCATGCACCCTGCTTGTGCAAATGGAAGCTGCGCACGCTTGCCAGTCACTCAGGAGGACCGTTCCCGCTCTGCACGCCCTCCCCTGCTGAGGAGCTTTGTTCTAACAGCTCTGAAGCTGGTAGGCAAGGATATCTCCCGAGTCAGAGATGAACCGTGATGATGAGCTCATGACTTTTATGGCTATGGCCCAACTTGGGGAGTATGAAATTAATGTTCTTGAGAAGCTTCAAGCCCTAAAGCAGGGGTCCCCAACCCCCAGCCTGTGCGGCATGCCAGCAACCGGTCCGTGCAAACAGGCCAAGCGCCATTCACAAGATGCAGGCAGCACAGAAAACCAGCCCTCCCGTCTGTGGAAAAAGCTTTTTCCCTTGAATCGCTCCCTGGTGCTCAAAAGGTTGGAGGGGAGGGCACTGCCATACAGGTTCATGATTTCTGAAAGCCCCCGCCCCCCCCGAAAACAAGAAGCCACCATGTGACCAGTACAGAACAGAGTCCCCATTTTCGTTTAATATTTATTGATCATATTTAACTTAATTCAGGTATCACAGTTTTTCTACATTAAAATATTTCCATGCTATTTCCCCATTCCCCGTGATTCCCAACCCTCCTCAGATTCAGAGAAAAATAGAATTGACACCAACTTCGATGGAATGCATCACATTAAAGGGGGAGAGGGGAAAACAAAAATAAAAATAGGCCACTGCATCCAAGTCACAGAGCACACAGAACGAAACGGTACAGAGGAAGATCCGCGAAGGACAAAGCGTGGCAGGGCCGAAGGGGTGACAACACGTTGGAACCGACAATCTTTGCAGCCTGAACCATCGCAACACCTCTCCAAGGCAACCCCTAGCTGGGATCCGGGTGGTTGTCCTGTAGGTTTACGATCTGGATCGCCCTAAGTGGTGGCGGCAGAGGCCGGAAACCAAAATCAAGGTGAAAATGTACCTCTCGTGTTTGGGCTTTGAAATTCACGGCACCCCACTCTACAAAAGCATTGCGTGGCCAACGCCATCTCCTGCCTAGCGCCAATGCCAGGTTCAGAACTTCACGCTCAACTCAGCTAGTGAGCTTCGCCTTTGGAACGATGGATATTAAATAAGAAAAATCGAAGGCTGGGGTTGGGTTCAAATCTAAATACCTTCCAAAGGGTCTCTCAATAACAGAATTTAAAATGGCCCTTCGCAGGTTCGATCCGCCTTCTTACTTTTCTGTATTATTAGGAATCCAACAAAAAGAGCCCTTGAACTAACTTTCAAATGATCTACGCACATTTCAAGCAAATGCTCCTCAGTTTTGTTCAAATACGAGGGCAATTTGGAAAAGAAAACTCCCGTTTCGTTATCAATGACAGACACTCGCAGGTACAGAACTGTAATTATACACATTAGAAAACATTCCATGACTTTTCGACATCATCGCCATTTAAATGGAGGCATGAGCACTTGTCAGAATGTCTTACAAGGTCTGAAATTCCTCCTGCAAAGAAATCTCCCTCCTGGGAATGAAGCCAGAAGAGGTGGCTTCATTTTGCTCAATACCAAATCTGGGCTATTAAGGGATGATCAAAAACATTCCAACATTGGAACTACTCCAAGAGTTCTTGGTTGAGCAGATGAGCATTATTGTGAACAAACACCACAAGGGAAGTCAGCACACCCTGACACTTGCGTCGCATCGCTTCAACGATGACGATACGCTTCACGATGCCGTTTCAGGGTGGCTTCATTCCCAGGAGGGAGATTTCTTTGCAGAAGGCATTTCAAACCTTGTAAGGCATTATGAGAAGTGCCTCCATTTGAATAGCGATGATATCGAAAAGTCATGCAACGTTGTAGTTTTCCAATTTATGTAATAAAAGTTCTTTATCCGCGAGTGTCTGTCATTGATAACCCAGTGGAGGTTTCCCTCCGAATTGCCCTCGTCTAGGGGTGTGCTGCAGTTGGAAAACACTGTGCCTTTTTTTCAGAGTATTTTGAAGACCGATGTGGTACAAGACAAGATACTCATTAGCTGCGGACATCCTCACCCTCGCTAGCGTTGTCCTCTGCCTTGACTATAGTGAAGCATAGAAGAAAAAAGAGGGGGGAGAGGAAATCCTCCATTTTGCTGCTGTTTTACATTTATGTCCACAACTTCAAAAATGTGCGGATGCAACGGGACTGGTCACCTGGGAAGTAGTCCCTATGCCAAGTTCACGGAAGAGGTAGGAATCGTGTACATTTCCTGGGCAAGCAACAGGATGTGCAAATATCTCAAAATCACTGTTGGGCGGTTTTCTAACCGTACAGTTAGCTAAAGCGAATGCCGCTTTGCGGGCTTGAAATACTACCAGTCGCTGTTGTAACCTGGTGGGTGGGCTTTCTCTTGCCCACTTGTCAGCAGGGATGGCTTTAAGAGCAGAGCAACACCGAATGCCAAAACTCTCACGTGGACAAGGATGGCCTGACCGAGGAATTCAACTTTCCTCAACTTTTGATGGGTTTAGATGTTCCCTCAAAGGCTAGATCATTTTTCTCATACTCTGACCGTCTGAAAATGGCACGGCAGCCAAGCTCTGTGTATTTTCTTCCTTCAAGACCACACAAAGGAAAAAAAGGGGAGAAAAGCTTGCAGGAAAGCAAATCCAAGTTCTAAAAAGTAAACCATTTCCTCCCAGTATATGTAAAGCACTCAAGAGACCAGTGCTTTGAAAAGGAGCAGTTATTTTAAACTCTGTTCTCAGCTTAAAACATCAGGAACACTGGCACAAATATGTCACTTATTCTTGGTTTAATTACAGGGCTGACAAGTAAACACCAACACTAGGGAAGGCAGGGGGGAGAATCCAGTAATTTGTGGGGGGAGCAAAAGGTGCAAGCTAATGTTTCGCGGTGGAGTCTCGGGGGTAGAACTCTGCCAAGGTGCTCTGGGGAATTCTCTTCAGCATCTCCTTGGGGAAAATACGTAGCAGCTGCCACCCAATGTCCAGCGTTTCGTAAACAGTGCGGTTTTCGTAGGGCCCTGAAATGACAACGGACGGCAGGTCAGACACTGAGATCCAGAGGATGCCTTTGAAACAGCAACAGGGTCCCCAGTCAGGAGACTCCGTTTGATCTAGTGGTGAAGGCATTAGGCAAAAATATAGGGCTGTGAGTTCTAGTCCCGCCTTAGGCATGAAAGCTGGCTGGGTGACTGTGGGCCAATCACTGGGAGATTGTGAGTTCTAGTCCCGCCTTAGGCATAAAACCTGGCTAAATGACTTTGAGCCAATCACCAGGAGACTGAGTTCTAGTCCCATTTTAGGCATGAAAGCTGACTGGGTGACTCTGGGGTCAGTCCCTCCTCTCTCTCAGCTCAATCCACCCAATAGGGTCGTTGTTGTGGAGAAAATAGGAGGAGGAAGGAGTATCGTGTGAGTTTCTGCTTGGGATTATTTGTAAAAATAACAAAGGCGGGATAGAAATAATCGGAAGGACGATACCTACCCTGAGCAATGAAATTCCTCTCAAACTTCTGCAGAAATTCAAGGTAGAGAAGATCATCGGAAGTAAGTGCTTCTTCTCCTACTACAGCCTTCATGGCTTGGACGTCCTTCCCAATGGCATAGCAGGCATACTAGACGCAAGAACAAAACCGAAAACTCTATTTAAGGATTATGACGTTCAGTAAGAAATATTGCCAGACTGGCTCCAATCTCCTCAGGAAAGAACGAAAGCGCTTCTCAGCTGTCTGCAAGCACGCGTTTTCAGCCCACCCCATTTCTCTGCACCCCGCTCAATCAGGTAAGGAGCCGCTGGGGGGGTGTTCTGCCCCGGACTAGGTCGAGCGGTGCCGAGGCGTGCGCGTGGGCTCAGCTGGGCCAGCGTCAATGTCCAGTG
>JANHFO010002877.1:115354-129772 GCA_032468095.1 Pareas carinatus | reverse complement strand
TGGTTAGATGATCTGAAACCAGGGGAATTAGTCATCGAACCCCAGTCATGGTCGGATCATCACCTCCTTAAACTTGATTTCCTCCTCGCCACGCCACGCCGCAGGGAGGCGGAGCAAAAAGTTATATTATGTAGTCCCTCATAATAATATTTTTCAATCGGCTTAGCTCTGCTGAAATGGTTCTTGTTTTCTGTAGACTTTAGAATTGAGTTTGAATCATAACAGGGGTCTTCCCGGATGCCTGTATAAGGGTGTACGGACTTTTGAAAGAGTTGCTTTGCACGAGTGCAGTTTGGAATACAAAGTGCCTCGTTTCGGAGCATTAAAACAACTACATCCTTTGCGAGGTTTGTGCAGATGTTTTGAAGACTCTCCCAGGTTGCCTCTATAGATGTGTACATACACAGAGACACCCCCCCAAGCCTCCCTGAGTGATTGTGCATGTATGCACATATGAGGAGGGTAGCTGCAGAGAGCTTTCAGAACAATTGAATGTAACTTGCAATGGATACAATTCATTTAATGCATCAAAGAAGCTCTATTGGTGTATCCTTGCTCTGCAGAGCGCCTCTGTTCCCTTTAAGCACTTATTATTTGGAGCTTTCAATCCTGATGCAGCTGCTCAGGGAACTGTATGTATTAACTACATTATGGCTGTTACCTTGGTTGAAGGCTTGGTTTGACTTCCAGCTGCTCATTTCTTAATCACTTTTGAAAATGGCTTTTTTCAACCTAAGGCCATGCACTGGTTGAGTCTCCTTCGATATTTAGCAAAAGTAGTTTTAAATCCTCGACTTACAACCATAGTTGGGATTAGAATTTCCATTGCTAAACAAGGCATTAAGTGAGTCATGCTCAATTTTAATATCCTTTTTTTGCCATAGTTTTGTACTAAATCAATCCCCAGCTGGATTGATATATTAGCTGGAAATTGTATGTTTCTTGTGGGCTGGTGCAGAGCCTGAAAAATCTTGGGGAATTTGAAATACATTGTGTGTGTGTGTGCTCTTTTGTATTTGTCTAGCCTGTGTTTGCTCAGAGCAATTTATCTTGTTATAATGACTATGTTAATTAATTACAATGACTATGCTAATCTTAATACATAGAAAAGACTATGTTACAATGATTATGTTAATCTTAATTTCAAAAGGGTTAAAGATTACTATTTTAGTCCTATCAGATAGGCTTGAAGCAAATGTTCTCAGTTGAATTATCAAGAGATAATTTTCTAGGTTAGAAAAGGTCAGAAGTGGATAATTTCCTCTGGTGATATAAGCATACTAATGGTAGTTTACTTAATGGGTGAGAATTTTTAAATACATACTTCTAATACCTGAAGTAACATCTGTTTCTTCCCAACAGAGAAAGGAGATTTCATTGCTCTGGATCTTGGTGGGTCTTTCTTCCGAATTTTGAGAGTAAAAGTCTCACATGAGAAAAAGCAGATGGTGCAAATGGAAACCGAGATTTATGAAACCCCAGAAGATATTATGCATGGCAGTGGAACACGGGTAAATTCTTCTTTAAGGATATAATTAACATTCTGAGGGCTTCCCATATTGCTTGTTAAATTGGGATCATCTCTTGGGTTTTCTGATATTTAATTTTTAAAGGAAAAGCAAAATTAATTTGTAGTTTTAATATTCAAGGAAGTGGAATAGTAAAAATCCTAAAATATGTTTCTTGACAAGTTAGAAAATATATATTTCGGTTAATGCCTGCTGGCGACCCCCAGGGTGAGAGCCTTCTCTGTGGCAGCTCCGGCCCTTTGGAATGAACTTCCTCCGGAAATACGGACTATCTCAGATCTCCGGGCCTTCTGCCTGGCCCTAAAGACCTTATTATTCACCCAAACTGGGTTGTCCTGAGCCCTCTTTCATTTTTAATCTGATTTTAAATTTCTTAATTGTTAATTTTAACTTTTAGATAGCACTTAGACTTATATACCACTTCATAGTGCTCTACAGCTCTCTCTAAGCAGTCAGCCCCCAATAATCTGGTTTCCTCATTTTACTGTCCTCAAAAGAATAGAAGGCTGAGTCAATCTTGAGCCTGTCAGGATCGAACTCCTGGCAGTGGAATGCAGAATTAGCTTGCAATACTGCATTCTAACCACTGCGCCCCTATGGCATCTTTATTAAAGTATAAATAATGGGACAGAAAAAGAAATATTTTAGGATTTTTGCCATTGGAGAGTCAATGGCAATGACTCTGGAGTAGCAATAGGGTGGGAGAGGGCTAGATAAGCCGGCTACTGCAGTGGCTGTCAGTTTCAATATTCTTCTCTTAGACCAGCCAGTGGCAATGAGATCCAGCTACTGTACCCACAGACCTTGCTATCTGGGATGGATGGGAGTTTATCGAATTTGGGAAAGCTGTTTCAAAGCAATAGTACAGAGCCCAGTTTTGTTCTGAGAGCTATTAAACAAAAGTAAATAGCCTGACACCAAAGCAAGATACAAATGGAAACTGGGCAAAGAGAAGGTTATTCAATCTGTTGCATTTGCCCAGCAGGGAAAAAAAACAGCATAAGAACTGAATTACAAATAGGGTTCATATTTGATATACAGGAATCACTAGAATTCTTTTAGGGTTTTCACAACTTTTCTCAGCTTTGTTCTCCTTGGAAATCTCAAAGCTCTTTTGCTTTGTCAGCTGAGGAAAGATTCCATTGCTAATATATTCCCTGTATGGCTAGTATTAATAGTAAAGGCCACAAGGATCAAGATCTTTTCTCTTTTTCCACTGTGTTTTTGCACTTGCCTCCCCTCTAGCTGCATATACATCCACACAATTATGTCTTTGCCAAACTCATTCAGCAGTGAGTGGAAGCAAACAGGTTCACAAAGCTTCCTTCTGTCCATTCAGCTCATTGGATTGTATCAGTCAATATTCCTACCTTCAATATTTGAAGCCTTTCAGAAGCATTGGAATAAAACTCTCATCTTGATGAGCATTCATAAACAAGGGTCTAGTTTGATATGTATATGTTATACCTGTTGAGAAGGATGCTTTGAATGGATTTAAATAAGAAGCTTTCTTTTTTAAAAATAATTTTTATTGAATTATAATATAGCATACAAAAGTAATGAATAAAGCAAACAATTGGAAGATGGAGCAGGGAAAAAAGAGAAGCAAAGTATGGGGGAAGACAGGGGAAAAGAAATAAAGGCATTGACTTTCGACTTCCTTTGGTGTATAGGATATGCTAGTAACGTTGAGTCTCAATTTTTTTTTTTACTTTCACGCATTAGTTTGAACAATCATTTCTATAACAACAAATCTATCTAATTGGTAAAATCCAAAATCAAAGATTCATTTTTTTCAACCTTGAGCACCAAGTCCAGAAGTGGTTTCCAGGTAAATACAAAAAGTTTTTATATATTTTTCTTTAATCAGAATTGTCAGTTTCACCATATCTGCTAAGTCCATCAGCTTTTGTAACCATTCTTCCATTGTAGGAATCATAATAGCTTTCCATTTTTGTGCATAAAGTAATCTTGCTGCTGTCAACATATATAACATTAAAGTTCCAATCCCCCCCCCAAAAACCCTTGTTCATTAGGCCCAGAAGAAATGTCTCTGATCTCATCTTAATACTCACTTTAAGAATCTCCTGCATTAATTTGTGAATCCTATTTCAATAATTCTTTACTTTCGCACATGTCCATCATAATAAGAAACTTGAGGAAGATGAGAATTGATTTTAGGACTCTCTTTGTTCAAAGCAGGCCTTCAGATCCTGAGCTGTAGGCTTGACCCACTGAAGTAGAATTCTTCCATGTTACAAATTCATAGAAGCAGAAAAGGAAAGGATGAAGCATCGCCCTACTTCCCTTAATTTACCGATGGACAACTGGATAAGTGTCATACATCTCTTCCTCTAGAGGGATGATTAATATGGGCATGTTGCAGACTCACAATTGTGTCCTGATGGAATAAATGCTCAGGTTTTTGGTCTGAAAAATACAGATAGTCCTCAACTTACCACCATACTTACAACGGCACTGAAAAAGTGACTTATGATGGGTCTTCACACAACCGCTGCAGACTGCTTATACATTGCAGACAGTTTTCCAATTAATTTATCAGGGTAGGATAGATTTATTATAGGTATCTAAGTCTAAAAGAGTCTTCCTTTTCTTTTTCCTTATGATAGAACAAATTACACAATTTGAATTCTTAAAAAATACATGCCCATCGATCAGCATAATAAGTGGAGCTACTGGATGTTGCATGACTGATCTATGACTTTAACTGGACTGTCACACCAAGCATTTATTACACCCATTTTATCATTTTCTAACCTGGAGCAATCGGTTTTAAAATGATGTTACTAAACTGAATTTGACATTTTTTTACAAAAACAGGTCATCATCATCATCATCATCATCATCATCATCATCATCATCATCATCATCATCATCATCATCATCATCATCATCATCTTAGCCAGATACTCAACTATATGTCCCGCTTGGCTCCTCCCCTCACTCCGCCTCCAATCCTGCCCCCCTCACTCTCTCAACTCCTCCCGCTTTTCCCCATAGTGATGGCAATCGCGAGCCCCCCACAGCCTCCCCAATGATGCATGACCCGAGAGGGCGGAGATATGTCTTTAAAAAGGTGCATTGCTACTGGGCCTGAGGAACGAAACCCCCTCAAATGGCGTGGAAAGCGAGCGCGGCGTCAAGAACCCCCTGACGCGACAGCAGGCACAGGTGAGGCCTCCCTCACCTGTGCAGTGCAGCCTAAGGGCAAAAGAGAGGGCGGAAGAGCAGGAAGCACCTGTTTGTGGGCGTGGGTGCAAAGGAGGAGGTGATAGGTGGAAGGAGAAGTCTGTGTGTGTGTGTGTGGGGGGGGGAAACGAAGGCAAAAAGAGCAGGAAAGCTCAGAGGAAAACGATGGCAAAAAGAACAAGAAAGCTTGGAGCTTTGATCTACCTTGCCAACAGCAACAGCACATAAGGTTCACACAACGATATCTATTTTAACGCAGGCGGAGAAACATATAATGTAAACCATGGTTTTGTTTCCTTCCAATGCAGCTTTTCCTGTGGAACAACCCAGCTTATGTACACATCAGCGGGATTAGATATGATTCCCTTTGCAAATTCATTTCCTCCCTCCCTTTATTTACGCGGTTTCTCTGTATGGGCAGATGGCCCTTCGTCCTCCAGGTTATCTTTCACATTTGTCTGCATTTTATAACAGCATGTTTGTTCTTCAGAGGCTTATTGTTCTTACGACTGATATCTAATCCAATATCTGAGTAATAACAGCAGCCCAGGAGATGCCAGTTCACTGTCTGGCTCCTATTATAATTTGCAATGACAATGTTACCTCCTCCAGTGCACATTGGGTTAACATCAGCCTGTCCCCATCTTCCCTGCGTAAGAGGATTTCGAATGATTCATTCAAAGTATTTCTAGCCTAATCTTTGGCCAGTTTGCCTGGATGTTACCATCAATTTACAATTCAATAATTCATCAATATAACTTAGCTGTTTATGCCTGGGAATATGCAGCCTGTTTGAATATTTTAAAAAGTAAACTTAAAGCAATTTCAGCTTTTTTCTTCTTTTATAATTGCCTCTGTTTTTTTCTTTATTTTTCTAGATTTAGTTAATAAAAGAATGGAGTAGAGGAGGGAGAAGGGCATATTTATAGTCTCAGGCAGTGATGGCGAACCGATGGCATGGGTGCCGCAGTGGGTATGCAGACCCCTCTCTGTGGGCATGCAAGACAAGTCGCCCCAGCATCACCCCAGAGCTGAGCATGCTCAGAAAGCAGTAGCGGCACCAGGCGACGATGTTACAGGACCATGCGCATGCTCAAAAAGGAGGTATGATGCCAGGCGATGACACCACGAGCCTCGACTCATAAGCTGCGACTCATCCGGCACTCGGTGTCTAAAACGTTCTCCATTACTGGTCTAAGGCAACCAATAGCACAAAAGGAAAAAGAGATGGAGAGGGAAGAGGAAAATGACCCAAATCAGGGGCCAACTCCTAGGGCCCCACGGAACATTTTAAGCACAGCAGTCGTGCAGAGTGAGCGGTATAAATATAAAGAGAAGAGGGGGTTGTTTACAGCACCAGCTGGACTTCTATGGTTCAAAGACTGGAAGGGACAAAGGTTGCTGCCTCTTCAGCTGAGCTCATAGAATAATCTCATTTCCTTTTGTTCTTTGCTCTAGCTGAATGGAACAGTTGTAGATATGTGGACTTCAACTCCCAGAATTCCCCAGCCAGCACTCAGCTTTTGGGAATTGAAGTCCACACATCTTAAAGCCGCTATGATTGAGAAACCTTGAATCCATTAGATCAGGGGTTCCCAACCCCCGGTCTGTGGATCAACATGCAGCATGCCAGCAACCGTGTAAACAAGCCAAGTCTCATTTGCAACATGCAGGCAGCACACAAAACCACACCCTCACTGGTCCGTGGAAAAACATTTCCCCATGGAATCGGTCCCTGGTGCCCAAAGGGTTGGGGGCCACTGCATTAGATTATGTAGAGGCAGAATCCAGTGGAGTTGATTCTCTACAGGGCTGGTGCAGATTCTGCTATCCTTTTTTCCCTTCTGGAATGACTGTTAAAAGACAGAATTATGCTGGAAAAAACAATAACAGCATTGTCGCCATCCCTTTGTCAAAGGTTGCTCTTCCCAACACAAAACCGTCCATGTGTTTTGGTATGCCCGTTCTTGAAATTCTTGAACAACATAGTCCATTCTTTGAACTGGATGAGGCTTAAAATGGACAAGTGCTTCCTCTTAGCCCTTCCTGGTTTTCCTCTGTCGTGTTTTCTTTCCCCCTCTTGAATTAGGCTACTCTATCAGAATGAAATGGAGAGCATTGGGAAGGCAAGACAAGAAACAATGGAGAGAAACCAATCAAGGAGAGAAGCAACCTAAAACTAAGGAGAAATTTCCTGACAGTGAGAATGTCCAAGATAAGATTGTTCAGTTCCCCTTAATTCTGAAAGCCAGTGATTTTGCTAGATATATTTAGGAAGGGGATCTAGAGGAGGAATATTGTACAGGGAAAAATATCCCCAGAATATTCCTATGGGAATTGGGATTTTGTTATCTGTCTCTCTTTGAGCTGGGATGGAAATGTATGCTTCTGAAGGCTAAACCGTGATTTTAAAATGGGTTACTTTTCAGGTGGCTCTTAATGGCAGTAATCTCAGTAGTCTATCTGCCATTTCCCTGGTTTTGACGCAGATGGAGCCGCTGAGCTGATTGGGACATGTTTGAGCTACCAATTATGCCTTCCTGGTCAAGAAATCCTCATATCCTCTTCAGATAAAAAGGAATATTAAATTCTCTCAGCGGAGCATTTTCTGAGCACGGTGAGAAAGCGCCAGGAAGACATATGGTGATATATTCGAGAATGGTAAGGACTCTCCATTTCTCAATATTGGGAGGTATGACAGGGTGGAAACCGATGAGACCACTCGTGTTTGAAGCCTCACATTTGGGAAGGAAGTTAGACAGTTAGGAAGGAAGGTAGGTAGGTAGGTAGGAAGGAAGGAAGGAAGGAAGGAGGGAAGGAGGGAAGGAAGGAAGGAGGGAAGGAGGGAAGGAGGGAAGGAGGGAAGATTAAAAGTGCAATTCAACAGTTGCATAAACTCAAACCCAGTGAGTTGTACTAGCTTCCAACATCTCTCTTCCCTCCGAGTAATATTATAAAACTTCTAAAACACAAATCTCATTCAAAGAGAAAGCTTTTAAGTTGTTCAACTACCCTTGTGGTTTACTAGAGCCCTTCTTTAAAAAAAAGCTCATGTTAGGACAGTGCAGTAAGTTGAATTAATTTGGCACAACTAATATGCACACTTTTTTGATGAATGTACTTTATGATTATGAATGTATCTTATGATTGTCATCGCTGTTGGTCAATTATAGCCTGTGTGTAAGTTTAGAGCATGTACACCAGAGACAAATTCCTTGTGTGTCCAGACACATTTGGCAAATACTTTCTAATTCTAAATTCTAAAAAATTCAAGCTGTATAGAGATTCTTTTCTAATTGCATGTTTTGTAAACTGTGATAATGGAGAAGATCTTTGTAACTTTATTAAAAATAAGCTTGGAGGGATTGATTAAACCTAAAAGAATAAGCCTATGCCAACTGCTTGGTGCTAAATGATTTTCAATTTGTACTGTATCAAAAATCAAAGGAACAACAATATGTGTGTGTGTGTGTGTGTGTGTGTGTGTGTGTGTTTGTAAATGTGTACTTGGCATTAATGCTGTCTGATTCACACCAGAACTGAAGAAGGCAGAAGCTGAAATTCAATCTTCTTATTGTTAGTTAATTGAATCTCTCTCTCTCCCCCCTCCCTCCCTCTCCTCTCTCTCTCTCTCTCTCTCTCTCTCTCTCCCACACACACACACATATTTTGGTGATGTTCCATGTTCTTTCAGGATCCAGAATGAAGCAAACTAGTCTAAAATGATACCTTAGCCAGTCATTCAGGTATGTATATTTATCTTTCCAATTTTTTTGTTTCGTTTTCTAATGTGCTCTTTTCAGAAGATTCTTTAATAAATCACTTCGGACTTTTATATGGCTGTTTCACGGTCTTTTTTGTTTTTTGTTTTGGAAAACTGAGCAAGAGAGCAGTTCACATATCTGCGGAAGGTGTGGGGAATCAATATCCCTATGAGGTCAATATCTTTATTTACTCAACATACCAGCATGAAATAAAATGCAAGATTTTTACATCCTTGGTAAACATTTCTGGAAAGTTTTGCCTGTTTTGTGCCGTGATTGATTTGAAAAATAGTTTGTCTTTAAGTCAATTTGGGAACTCTCCTTTTTAGATATGTTGTTGATGCTGGAGTTTGGGTGGACATTTTGCTAAAATCTTTCTCTTACAGAATACACCAAAAAAAATTACATTCTAAGAAGCTGGGAAAAGAAACTCAGAAAATGAAGATATGGCTCTTTCCTAGGCTAACAACTGAATGCTCCCTATGGCTTTGGTTAAAAGAGGGGAGAGAATCCCGGAAATTAGTATTGCTGGTTGTGTTTGTGGCTTTGCTAGTAGACAATATGCTTTTCACAGTTGTGGGTATGTAGTGTTTTGGTTTGCTCATTCCTCTTTAGTGTTTAATTCAATATGAAGGCTTTTATATTGCTTTTATACTCTTTTCTCTCACAGCAGCAACTTATTTCTGCAGCCACCTCTTTAGTAGTAGCCATTCAATTTACCCAGAATTTCCTGATACATTATTCAAGGGCATTCTGGAAAAAATAATATTGGCTGCCAGCGGGAATGATACTAATTGCCGTATATATTCATGTACAAGGAGCTAATCTTATTAGTTGCCGTATATATCCCTGTATAGGCAGACATGCCGAGCCACATTTGTCATGGTACAATACATTGTTTAAATATTCAAAGGTATGCTTATTTGTGGATGGAATTATATGCAAGTACATATAGGAAATATGGGTACTGAACTTTAAAAAAGTTTATATGTGCTTGTGGAGAAGCCAAATCCAATTTTGGGGGTGCATTTTAGCACCTAAAATGTTCAAATTCTCCACACGTTTGTACAGTGTTTGACTGCCAAAATCTAATCAGATTACCCTAGAATATTGCCATATATGACAGGGGTCTGCAACCCTGGCAATTTTAAGACTTGTAGACTTTAACTTCCAGAATTCCCTAGCCAGGCATGCCCAAGTTTAAAATTTGCCAAGGGTGGACCCCCCTGTTGTATGTGTTTGTGTACATAGATTTAAAAAAAGCAGTTGGTAAAAGGCAAAAAGCAATAGATTTAAGGCAAAATATAAACAGACAAGCCAAAAGGAGTCTGTGTGTTTTTGCAGGACAAATAATGCCTTGTTTTTCTTCCCTTCCTTTCAGTGCCAATCATCCCTTCATTTCTATATGCCACGCACATAAATATCAGCCACTCCGCCACTCAGGGAAGGGTTCTTATGCCTTCCTCAGCTTATCCCTCTGCCTTGGGCTTGATGGACTATGACAATGTCACGGTGACAATCACAAGCCACGGTGCTCTAGCCAGTGTCAGCGGGAGCCAAGAAGGAACAGTCGCCCCTCATTTTCCCATGGATGCTTTGAACCATAGCTGTACAGATGGAACGGACTCTCTTTCAAATGAAAACGTTCGCGTTGGGCTGCTCTTTGCCTCAAAAGCTTTGATGCAACTCATAGCAAATCCCTTTGTGGGACCCTTGACCAACAGGTAAGTCAGCTTTTAAGCAAATTGACCGGGAAGCCTTTCGGTACTGCAACACATTCCGTTTGCAAAGTTTCCAAATACCCAGTAAGAGTCAGTTTGACCTAATGGTTACGCTTCAGTCTGGAACCCTGCAGACTGTGAGTTCTAGTCTTGCCTTGAGCACATCGCCAACTGGGTGACCTTGGGCCAGTCCTTCTCAGCCCTAGGAAGGAGACAATAGCAAGTCACTTGTGAAATTTTGCCGAGAAAGAGTTGTCTTCATGAGGACTTTTCCACACCTTCCTGTTACCTTAGGAAGAACTAGGAAGAGTCCTGTCTGAGATACTTTTTCAAATTGCATTTCTGCCCTGGACTCAGATTTCTGTTATCTGACCACACCATCCTGCAGCTTTTCTTCCTTTTCCTCAAGATTATTCCTTTGGCCTGTTAAAGTCACCCTATTTGCAATAGGGTCTCTATGATGATTCACAACAGTTATGAGAGTCAGAAAACATGCATAATGGCAACTAAAACAGGCAACTGCCAACTGCCATTTCAGACCATCTCCAATACATCATTTTGATCTGATATTGCATCAATCTAAGGATTTCAAGACTTCAGGAAATGAAAATTGTGTCCTCTACTATGATGGGTGGGAAACCTCGTGAAATAGCTGGTGTTGGACAGTGAACTCAAAACCATTTTTTGTCCCTGTAGGATAGGATACCATATCCCCATGTTCCTTGGATTTGTTATTATGTTTGTCTCCACACTTCGTAAGTATGAACACTCACGCAACATGTATCTCCTCTGATATTGCTGAATTTGAACACCCGAGAGTAGAATATCATAGTACCTTGTTCACGACATCCAGCTATGGTTTGCAGAACAGAGATGTGAATGATACCGAAACCTGTCCTTTAATTTTAGAAAGTGTGGAGAGAAGAACAACAAAGATGATGAAGGATCTGGAGGTTAAATCGTACGATGAACAGTTGAGGGAGCTAGATATGTCACTGAGAAGCAGCACAGGGTAGGACAAGAAATAATAGATGAAAGCTTGCTAAGGATAGATCCAATCTAGAAGTAAGGAGGAATTTTCTGATAGTGAGAACAATTAATCAGTGGAACAGTTTGTGTCCTGGAGTTGTGGGTTCTCCATCACTGGAGGTTTTCAAAAATAGACTGGACAACCATCTTCTGCCTTGAGCAATAGGTTGTACTAGAAGACCCTTGAAACCCCTTCCAGCCTCATGATTCTATGTTCCTGGAATAATATTGAATAGTTTTGGTTCTGGAGCAGGCAATCTAGCATCCTGAAAATATTTTGATCTCCAAGATATCTTCTGCTTAGTTACATTGGCTGGAGATGCTGGGAGATTCAATTATTAGAAGAGCTCAGTTTGCTTCCTCTTGATATTTGTCCGATATAATTTGGTACAATAATATGTAACCAGAATTTCAATGTCCTTTCTGTCCTTAAATGCAGACCGATCTTGTTATGTTTCAAATGACTGTTGTTACTGATTTGGCCTATTGATCTGAATGGATAACAATCAGTTTCTGTTTTCCTTGGTTTCTCATTTCCCAACATAAAATCAGCGTTGGCTTAATCTTTCATCAATTTGTAGATTGGTTTTTAAAAACTCCACATGAGAATTCCAGCCTATGCACTTCTTTTAATCTGCATCGCTGTATATAATTTCCCCCTATAGAACACTTTTTGCGAGTAAACGTCTAACACAACATGTTCTTATTCCCACTCCCCTTCATAACCTTTTTGTTTTGTTTTGTTCTGAACCTTGTAGAAAAAAAAATCTGAAGAATGAAGGCTATTTGAACCTAATGGTATTGCCATTCAGGAATTGCTCTGGAAAATCAGACCAATTCATGAACTGCGGTCATTTCGCAAGGAATGTGCAAATTCTCCTCCAGTCTTTTTTTTAAAGCATCCATGATTCCAGTGATCTGATTCTGCACCTTTTTCTTCCTTTAGTGTTTACCTTTTCAAGGAGTTACGCCTTGATGTTCATTGCTCGAGCACTGCAAGGCTTTGGTTCTGCCTGCTCATCTGTCGCAGGTAAACATAGCTGGCAGGTATTATGGCCAAGGCCACAGATCTCGTACAGCTGGGACAACATCCTGGAACGCCGGAAGGCCCTTGTTTATTTATTAATGAAACAGATTCATACAGCTGCCCAACTCATACATGGTAACTCCAGGCAGCACACTAGATTAAAAATAAATGGCACAAAAAAACCAGAGGTCCCCCCTCCCCATCTCTGCAGTCGTGACAAACACGATCATACAAGCTACACAGTCAGCTCCTAATCAACCTGAGGTCCTCGGACTGGCTGACAAAACCATGTCTTCAGGGCCTTCCAGAAAAGTAGCAAGGAAGAAGTCCACTTATTTCTGGGGAAATGATGTTCTAAAGCAGTGGTCGCCAACCTGTGGGCTCGGGCCCACCAGTGGACCATGGGAAAATTTTGGTGGTCCGCAGGAAAATCTGGAGATTATTCAATTTTTTTTGTATAGTTGTATGGTTCGTGTGTGTGTGTGTGTGTCTCTGTCTGTCTATCTCTCATTCTATCTGTCTCTCATTCTCTCTTTCTCATTCTCTCTCTCTGCCTCTCTCTGTCTCTGTCTCTCTGTTTCTCTCTCTCTCTCTCTCTGTGTCTATTTGTCTCCCATTCGCTCTCTCTCTCTCTGTGTGTGTCTTTCTCTCATTCTCTTTCTGTCTCTCTCTCTCTCTCTCTCTCTCTCTCTCTCTGTGTGCTTCTATTTCTCTCTCATTCTCTCTCTCTGTCTCTGTCTCTCTTTCCCTCTGTGTGTGTGTGTGTGTGTGTGTGTGTCTGTCTCTCTGTGTGTTTCTGTCTCTGTCTCTCTCATACTCTCTCTCTCTCTCTCAAGCAAACCAAATATCACACTAAAATGTATACTTAAAGAAACTTCAATTATTTTGTAATGATTAAACTAACTAATAATTTTGCTACAATTAAACCACTGTTAAAGATTTTGTTATGATAAAAAAGCATTTATGATTTTGTTATAATTAAATAAACTTTTTTAATTTTGTTATATTAAATAGGTGCCTGTTTTATGAATAAAACGGAAGTTCCCTGATCATTATTTTACAAATGTATCTTTTTTAAGAAAAATTTATATTAGTGGTCCACAGGATTTAAAATTATGAATTTAGTGGTCCCTGAGGTCCAAAAGGTTGATGACCACTGTTCGAAAGAAGGAGTGTTAAACTCAATTTCATTGAGGGTCACTGCCATCA
This sequence comes from Pareas carinatus, assembly GCA_032468095.1. Classification (NCBI taxonomy): domain Eukaryota; kingdom Metazoa; phylum Chordata; class Lepidosauria; order Squamata; family Pareidae; genus Pareas; species Pareas carinatus. The sequence goes on along the minus strand of JANHFO010002877.1, from coordinate 116,283 downwards.
CTGCAATGGCCACCATGGGCTGTCCCCCTTGCAAGCGGGGCTGCCACCAATCCCCCTGTGACCCCCCATGACTGCCATTGACCTCCTGCGATTCCCAGTGGCTGCCACCGACCCCCTGTGACCCCCCCTGTGCCACCACTGCCCTGGGGAAGCACCCTGTTAACCTCCAGTGCCGCCCCACTAACTAGATCTAAGGATTTGGCCTGTGGGCCTTGTGTTTGATACCTATGTTCTAAAGGGAAAGAGCCACTACAGAGAAGACCCTTTTTCTAGCTCCCATCAGGTCTACTTCTTTAATATATGGGGACCCACAATATTCTCTGCCTTCCTACCCTGATGGATTGGGAAGATGTAATTGAGGAAAGGCAGTACCCCTTTGTCGAATTTTTTGATTAAGTTTGGCATTTCCAGTGATGGACTCACCTGGAGTCCTGGATTGTTGCTATTCACATCATTCAGCTGGATGACCAAAGATCTCACCAAGTCTACTAGTCAGTTTCCCTTGTTTTGTAAACAAGGACTCAAGAAGGATAGACCTCCTACAAGGTATAATTTCTATATCGATTCTGCTTTACATCCTGGAGTAAAGAGAGAGATGCTGAAGTTATAAATGGAAACTCCATTTACGGAGTTGAAAGGTTTTGGACATTAAAAGAAAGAAACAAGAAAAAAAACTCAAATTTAGCACTGGGGGAGCATACTTTATCCCTTATCACAGATAAAATTACAGCTTCCATGACAGCTGGTGGGGAAGCTGAGTGGGAAAGAAAAATTCCATAGACCATGGAGAATGTTTCATAGGCTGTCTCGGTCTTTCACTTCTGCACAGTACAATGATGTTAACACTAACTCACATCGATTGCTTATTTCCAGCAACTCAAAACTTATCAGCTTTGCTCTGTCTCTGCTTGCAGGTCTGGGGATGCTTG
>JANHFO010002877.1:86012-106327 GCA_032468095.1 Pareas carinatus | reverse complement strand
TTATATCCCTTGCAGTCACCCACTATTCAGTCAGAGCTGAAGAAGCTTCTTGGATGAGAAGCAAAATGTCTTCAAGGAAAGGCATTTGAAAAAGCACCTTTGGGAACCACCATGAGTTGAATGACTGAAAATCTCCATAGAGACTTTGAGACATTTCTTTCAGAATTTTATGGCAGCAAGTTCTCTGTATAGTTAGGGGGGTTATTTCTGGTTCTGAGAAGTAGGCCTACCATAATATAGGCCAGTGATGGCCATGTATAAATGATGCTAGAAGCATACTTGAATGTTAGAGGCAGCGTTTCTCTCATTCTCAAGCATCTTGTCTTGCACAGATTTTGTGATATTTTGGACAATTCTAATAAAGCTATTTCTTAATTATGTGTTACGCCCCACCTCACTTTCATAATTCTTTAAATTAATTCTTTTTTACAGAAAGCGATATATTCTTTAAATTCATATTTAGGCCCTCTCGTGGATGAATTTATCAGTGCAGGCTCATCAAACCTATGAGGTGAGCTGTTGGGTGAGCTAACGTCTAATAAGCTTAGAATGTGAATGTTCACTGAGGGAGAGAGCAAAGAAAGTAGAGGCACTTTTATGCATTAGAAATTAATTAATTTCTCCAGACTGTTTCCATGTGGAGCAGAGAGGGAAAGAATCGTTATACTGTTTGCACTTGAATGGTTTTTTAAAAAATACTTGTAATAAAGTACGCTCAAATATTGCTTTACCAATTTGGTTTGAGAAGTGGAGCAGCAGTAGGATTACAGGAGACCTGAACAAGCCAAAGAGGATGCGGACAACTAGAAAAGAGGAGAAATTGTAGAAAAGGAGGATGCTCAAACTCTTTTAACTTTCTTGACCTCTGCAACAAAAATTACGGTGACTAGAAAAAAAGGTGGGGGCTATAAGAAGTTATTTTTTCCAGCACCAGTAAACCTGGATTTTCAATACCAGACAGGTTCTAGAGCAGATTAGGAGGCAAAAGCCTTCAGTATGTAGCTGATTATGTTGTTGTCAATTTCAGGCAGCTGCAAAAACTGGCAGGTAAAGAATATTTGTGGCACAGGGTTGAAATGAAGAGTCTTTGCACTGATTTATTTATTTATTTATTTATTTAGATTTATATACTTATTTATATACTTATATATTTATATACTTACTTAAATTATATATTTATGATGATGTAACTTAGTTTGGATAATGAAATGTTTGCCAGAAAACAAGCAAGCTCAGAGAGCACCCCCTCGAATTAAGATCATTTCTGGTATTAACTTGCTTTAGCACTAATTAAGCAAGATTTGCTCCTCAGCGAAGGCTGCTTCTTAGATACTGAAAAAGCTTGACAGTATTTGATTTTCAGGCTATGCCTGCCAGATGGAGGAAATAGGTTTTTTTTGTCAGATATTTAGTAACTCTAAGCAAGAGAAGCGACTGCAAGACGTTCTGCCATCTGAGTGGCCAAACCCAGAAAGAGCATTGGGCCTCTCATGGTTCCTATACAAGTAGTCCTTGTTTAGCGATAGCCTCATTCAGTGGCCATTTACAGTTACAATAATGCCGAAAAGGTAATTTTATGACCAAACTCCGCTCTTACAACCTCCGCAGGTCCTGAAAGCAAAGGAAAACTGGAGTCCGCTCATAAGCTCAGAAGTGTTTTCACTTCATGGCTTTTTTCGCTTAATGACCGAGTTGCCGGTCTGAGTTGTCACTAAACGAGATCTATCTTATAGCAGAAAGACGAAACGTGAGTCAAGCTCAGATGCTGACTGCAGGAACAAATCTCTGTGCAATATTTTTGGCAAACAATATGGACGTGGTGTGCTTTATTATTTCCCCCCCCCCCAGTGTGCATTTGGACTTCTTGACTATGGGATTTCCAAGCGGTCTTCCCTCCAATACAGCTAGCCCTCGAGTTACGGCCACAATCAAGCCAAAGATTTCTGCTGCTGAGTAAAACATTTCTTCAGTGACTTTTGTCCTGTTTTATGACCTTTCTTGCCACAGTCGTTAAGTGAATTACTGTCGTTGCTAAGCTAGCAATACGGTTGTTAAATGAACCTGGTTCCCCCCATGGACTTTGCTTGTCAGAAGGTTGCAAAAGGGGTTCACATGCCCCCAAGACACTGCAATCCTCACAAATAAGCGAGGGGGGATAAAACTCAATTGAACCCGCCAGTGCGCGGCAGCGCGCACGTTATTCAAAAATCTATGACCGGCGCATGCGCAGCCCTCAGCCCTGCCTCGGGGTGGGTGGAGCGGGCTGGTCTTCCGGGTTCTCGCGAGATTTCCTCGACGGGGCTTCCACCCTCGCCTTCCACGCGTGTTCGCTTCGCGGCGGAGAGATGCATTCAGACGACGTGAGTGGCGGGGGAGGTTCCTGGGTGGCCCGGGTGTTGTGGGGAGGAGTTATTCCGGGAAAGGGATGTGGTTCCCGTTCGGGCAGCTCAGCTGCGGCTCCCGGGTGGGCTTCCTTGCTTCCACGTGGGAGCCGAGCCGGCCGGGGCTCCTGGAAGCGCCTGGGCTGCATCGGGCGTCGGGACCCGCTCCTTGGGACGCGTGCTCGGCGTGTAGGGAGACTGCGTAGTACCCAAGGGTCCTCCCCTCCACTGCAGCCTCGAGAGAAGAGGGTGCCGGAGCATGGGCAGAATGTCACGGCTGCATCCCCGACTCCAGCCTTAGGAATGGGCGCAAACAGTACCTCTAAGCATGTGCAGAATGCTCACTGCTTTATTCCTGACTGCAGCGTTAAGACCTGGGTGTGCAATGTAGGGAATGGCAACTCCGAGCATGTGCAGAGTGCTCATTGCTTTATCCCCGACCCCAGCATTAGGATCTGGGTGTGGAGTAGGGAAAGGCAACTCAAAACATGGACAGAATGCCACAGTTTTATCCCTGACTCCAGAATTAAAATTGGATGTGAAAAGTAGACAAAGCCAACTCTGAGCATGGGCAGAATGCCACGGCGGCATCTTCGACTCCAGCATTAGGATCTGGGTGTGGAGTTGGGAAATGCAATGCAAAACATGGACAGAATGCCGCAGCTTTATCCCTGACTCCAGAATTAAGATCTGAGTGTGGAGAGGAGGAAAAGGCAATTCTGAGCATGGACAGAATGCCACAGCTTTATCCTAGACTCCAGCATTAGGATCTGGGCGCAGACTAGGATCTAAGCATGTGCAGAATGCTCATTGCTTTACCCCTGATTCCAGCATTAAGATCTGGGTCTAGAAAATAGGGCAAGGCAGGCCCTGAGCATGGGCAGAATGTCATAGCTTTATTCTCAAGTTCAGGATCAGGAACTGGGCAGAGATAGTACCTTTGAGCATGTGCAGAATGCTCACTGCTTTATCCCTCACTCCAGCATTAGGATTTGGGTGTGAAGAGTAGAAAAAGGGCAACCCCTGAGCATGTGCACAATGGCATGACTTAATCCCGGACGCCAGGATCTGGGCATAGATCGTACCTCTAAGCTTGTGCAGAATGCTCATTACTTTATCCCTGACTCCAGCATTATGATCTGAGTGTGGCAAGTAGGGAAAGGCAACCCTGAGCATGGACAGAATGTGTGTGTGTAAATTTGGAGACAAAAGAGAAAAGAAAATGGCAACACATGTTTATATTTCAATAGAAACTTCAACTGTATAAGATATGATTTACATAGAACTGCTTTCTTTGATGGGCTTTTATCCTATATCTCATCCTGTTTGTCCATATGGCCAAGTGTATACCTCACAGGTATTTTAATACACTAATAAATCTCTAGAACTTCATTGCTTCCTTCTATTTCAGTAATATAGCCACATGTCAACATCCTGCTGTTTTAATATATTAAGGAAATTGTATGTCCCTGTTAGTAGGGCACCCAAGGTAGCTAATGTAAATTAAAAATCATTAAACTGAAACAATGGCATCAATTGTGCAGCATTAAATTAAAAGAAATCTTGTTTGCTTCATCTGAAGAACCGTGCCAAGATGTGTACATTTTGGAGAAGAAAATAATTAACACAGTATTTTCCTCTTAGATTGTTTGGGATACTCTTGGCAACAAACAGTTCTGCTCTTTTAAGATCAAGTGAGTATTTATTTTTACTATATGTGCTGAATTCAAGGGTTAGAACTGAAGAGGAGATAACTGGTCTCTTCTAGATATTCTGGATTACGTGATCAATCCATCTCAGGTGCCATGCCAATGTTTAGGTTTTATCAGATTTGTGGTCAAAACTTTTGAGAAACTCCAGGTAGTTTTCTCTTGGGCTGAATTTCTTTTGGACAATGAATTTAAATAATGAATTCACTCACATTTGCAACTTGTTAATATCCATGTTCTTTTTTGAACCAGTATGCTTGCAAGGAGGCTGTTATAAACAATGTCAGAAACATACTTAATGCCACAGTTTTGGCTGATTTTAGATGCTAAGCAAGATCAGATTTTAGTCAGAACTTGTATGGAAGACTGCTTGGGAATTCCAGGGTGGTTTGCTGAAATGGGAAGTTTAAAAACCATCCTGGAGGAATGTAGTGATAAACCACTGCTGTTATGTTACTGAAGAAGTTGTAGAAAAACAGTGACTGAGGAAATTTTTACCTTTTAGAACCTTTTTACTATCCAGAAATAGTGTCTTTGCAATACTCAAATTACAGTATATCTACATAGGGAACATTGGTGAATTTTTCAGGTTTTTATTTATTTTTTGGCATCCTTCCTGTGTCCAAAGATGCATTTGGGCCATGGGGATTCTGGATATGGCAGTCCTAAAGTGCCTGGATTGCAACTGCTTGTTGGGCCTAGTGATTTTATGGTAATTGTCATTAGTGGGGATGAGAAATAATGCATGACGTTTAAAAGGAACTAACTTTATAACTTTTTCCTTTACAGAACAAAAACTCAGAGCTTTTGCCGAAATGAATATAATATAACAGGCCTGTGCAATCGCTCGTCCTGTCCGTTAGCCAACAGTCAATATGCTACCGTTAAGGAGGAGAAAGGTAAAGAGTTTTTACTGTGGCTTTTCAATGTCAGAGTATTTTTTTTTTGCTTTAATAGATAGAAATTTACATGCTGCCATTGACTCTGGGTGGTTACAGTTAATAAAAAAAAGATGCAAAAATGCAGAAACTGCACAAGACGAAAGATGGGAAAGAAAGAGTCAGGTCCTTTAAGATCCATTGAAATACCAGCAGGGTGAGATCCCTAGAAATTTTGGAAGGGGAGGGACTTCATTCCAGAGGGCAGCATTGTGACGGAGAAGGTGCACTTCTGGGGCCCTGATCATTGGCATTGTTTACTTGATGGGACCCCAGAGTTTTCCCACCCTGAAGATAATTTCCTGGGAAAAGGTTGAGATTTTGTAAGAACCAATCACACAAATCTGCCGAATCTCTGGGTTACTGCTTTCGGGGCAAATGACTTGCATCTGTAACTGAGAATGTGCCAAACTCCAAGATGATTTTTATCACTTATTTTTGTTCATGTTTTAGGACAATGTTTTCTTTACATGAAGACCATTGAACGGTCTGCTTTTCCAAATCGGCTGTGGGAACGAGTAAGTTCTCCTTTCGTATGTGAATTTGGGACCTTTTTAAAAAATTCCCTTGTATGTTATTGGAACTGACTGCCCCTATAGATTATGATAACCTTTTAAAAATAAAAATAAACATTAGGTATTAAGTAAAGATACGAAGGTGTCTCTGGTTGTAGGGATCTGAGTCCTGGTATTGTTGACTTTGAAAATACATTGTCTTTGGGCCCCAGAGGTTGTACATATTGCTAAGCCAAAAACCAAAGAAAACACAATAGGTAGACCGAGATACTTTCTGTGCCAGGAGTTACATGGGAATCTTTAGACCAGTGATAGCGAAACCTTTAGAGACCGAGTGCCCAAACTGCAACCCAAAAGCCACTTACTTATCACAAAGTGAAAACATGACAACACACACACACAAACACCCCGTGTGGCCATCGATGGCCTCCCATACACAAGCTCGCCACGGGCCTTCCGGCAGCCTACCCCAGCTTCGGTAGAACGCTGTGAGCTATGATTCCCTCTGACCTAGCTCCTCTCTTCTCTCATCTTCGCCACAGACTCCGCCCCGTATTTGAGCCACACGCCTTACTCCAGACGGAATGGAGAAAGCACTCCCATTGAGCTGCTGGGCAGAGGGGCGAATGTTGTCAGAAATGTCCTCAGGTGCGCTTGGAGAAGGGAAAGGGAGCCCCGAGTCCCTCTGGCTTTCTAGTAAATAAATCTGTGCTGGGGCAACGGCGTGCGTGCCCATAGAGAGGACTCTGAGTGCCGCCTCTGGCACCCGTGCCAAAAGTTCGCCATCACTGCTTTAGACAGACCCAGTTGAAAACAGTTTTGCAGGAGGATTTCAGGCTTTCGGTTTGGTAGAGGATCTTCGCTTCTATGGCAGTATTCTGCTTAGTGTTCCTGAGTCTAATTTCAGTGTTGCGCATTGAATTCTTTCTGTGATTTCTTGCGTCCACTAGAGGGAATCGTGTGCTACTAGAGACCCAGGAGGGCTCTCGAAATAACAAGGAAGAGGACTTAGCCATGAGAAAATAATTGGGAAGTTAGCATCCAACTATTTAGGGTGCCGAGAGCCCCAAAGATAGTTGTAAGGATTTTCATAAGGTTCTCTCGAAGACTCAGTAAATAGGCCACAAATGTGAGAAAGAAGGTTGGGGTGACTTAAGACAGTCCTCAACTTATAACTGGTCTCTTAGTGACTGTTCACTGTTATGACCAACCGAAAACAAGAGGACTTATGACCTGAATTCAAAGTTCTGGTGGTGAGGCCCCCTCTGCAGTCACCTGACTGAACAATTTATGCTCAGCAACGTGGCCGCACGTATGGCCGTTTGTAGCGTCCCATGGCCACGCAACTGTATTTCGCGACAGTTCTTCTGAAAATTGGCAGTTGAGTTTCATTTTTCTTTAAAACTGCCTCTATAGGGAACCATTTGTTCATTTAATGGCTGTTGCATTTGCTTAGCAACTGCTGCTGCAAAAAAAATGTAAAGTCAGGTGGGTTACGCGACTAACCCGTTTTACCACTATCGTGACCTGTGACTGTAATGGGCCAACTCCATTAAGTTCATATGTTGAGGACCATCGCTATTCCTGTGACAGAGAAAACAGAAACGGTGATCACGTTGATGCGCACAAATCTGTGGTGTGTCTGTGATCTCTGTGATCTTATTTAGTTCCTGTTGCCCACCCAATTTTCCAGGTTCTCTTTCCGCTCCTTTCTACGAGTTTCAGGGCTGCCCTTTCTCAGAAGTAACAATAGCACTTAGTCTTATATACTGCCCCAAAGTGCTTTATAGCACCCTCTGAGCAGTTCACAAATCTCTGCGTATTGCCCCCAACAATCTGGGTCCTCATTTTACCCGCCTCAGAAGGATGGAATGGCTGAGTGAACCTGGAGCCCGTCGGCATCAAACTGTTGGCAGTGGCAGTGCAGAGTCAGCCTGCAGTACTGCATTCTGACCACTGCGCCACCAAGCTCTTTGCTGCATGCTTCCTCCTCTTTCATTTCTGGCAGGTCCGGCTGAGCAAAAACTATGAGAAAGCGTTAGAGGAGATTGATGAGAACCTCATCTACTGGCCCCGCTTCATCCGGCACAAATGCAAGCAGCGCTTTACCAAGATCACCCAGTACCTGATCCGAATCCGCAAGCTGACGCTAAAGAGGCAGTAAGTGGCGTAGCCCAGGCCTTTCCAGTTGAGCGGGGGTCGAGAGTGGCCTGTGGCTGGCCTGAGAGAGCTGCAGCTTCTCGGCACCTGGTTTGCACAGCCTTTCCCTCGACATCTTCTGTCTCTTTCAGGAGGAAACTTGTCCCGTTAAGCAAAAAGATCGAACGGCGTGAAAAAAGACGAGAGGTAAAACACCTCATCTGCCACAGACGCTCCTCATTCCTTGCTGTTTTGACTCACAAAGCAGCCCCTAAGGAAGATTCCAGGCTCTGCTGCCATCTTCTTTGGTTGTTGCAACATCTGGAACATAGGTTTTGGGTGCCCCGGCACCTAGTGGACAACCGCTGCCCGTAAAGTCAGGGGCGTCCCCCTACTAGATGTGCAAATCTTCAGGTGGTCGTCTACTTTAGAACCATGCTAAGATTCACCATAGGGGACGTGGTAGCTCAGTGGCTGAGATGCTGAGCTTGTCAATCGGAAGGTCATCAGTTCGACAGTTCAAATCCCTAGTGCCGCGTAACGGACTGAGCTCCCGTGACTTGCCCCAACTTCTGCCATCCTAACAGTTGAAAAGCATGTAAAACTGCAAGTAGAAAAACAGAGACCGCTTTGGTGGGAAGGTAGCAGCGCTCGGCGCGCCTCAGGCGTTTAGTCCTGCGGCCACATGGCCACGGGTAGCGCTGGCTCTTCGGTTAAGACATGGAGATGAGCACCGCCCTCTAGAATCACGGGGAATCTTTACCCATTACCTTTACTTAAGATTCATCTTCTCCACCGCTTTGGGATGGATCTCTTTATACCGAGTTTGTCTTAACCAAGAGTGCTCATGCATGATTCTAAAAAATTTTTTTTTTGGGGGAAAGGGGCCTTTGGAAAATCCTTTTTTTGAGGAGGATGGAAGGAACCCATCCGTTCTCACATAATACGCCTTCCACTGTCCTGTTGTTGACTTGTTCCTTGTTTTCCTCTCAGGAAAAAGCCTTAATTGCAGCTCAGCTGGACAACGCAATTGAAAAGGAATTGCTGGAGAGGCTCAAGCAAGATGCGGTATGATCTCTCAGCGGGAAGTTCCCAGAGGGGTTGGGTTGCCAGGTCATCTCCACAGTGTGGAGGAAGGGCACTCAAGGAATTTACCTGCTCCGGCCTTTGGGTCTCGTAAGCAGGAGCTGAATTGTGGTCCAGGTGGCCCTCGACCTACAACCCCAATTGAGGCCAAACTTTTCTGTTGCTAAGTGAGACACTTGTTAAGGAATTTGCAAATACAGGGCTGGATATTCCCCGAAACAATCCCGTTGTCTTCAAAGTAAACCTGCTTGTAGCTATTTGTGCAAATCATCGTGAAGGATGCAACTTGTGATTTAACTCACCTTTGGAAATAGTGGGCCCTCCCCGCTCCCGTGGCCCTCCCCCCCAAAAAATAATCCCTTAAAGTTTCACTATAAGGCACGATGCAGCAATGGCTGCTAAAGTGACTTCAGTGGAAATTAGCGCTATCCTTACGGATCTTTGAAAATTGTCTAACGTCTCCCCGTTCTTGACGTGTTTCTTTCCTTAGTACGGCGATATCTACAACTTCCCCATCCATGCTTTTGACAAAGCTCTGGAGCGGCATGAAGCCGAAAGCGAAAGTGACTCAGAGGTGGAGAAAGAGGCAGAGGTGGAGGAAAAGGTAACGCTTTTAAAACTCTGTGGCCGATTTGCTCCAGCCAGTGGGTGGGGAAGAGTGCTAAGTAAACATGTGGCGGCAGCAGTGAGGGATGGCAGCATGTTCGTACTGAGGAAATAATTTCTACAACGTAGAGCTTTCTCTTGTTACTATCATCTGCTCCTTTGTTGGGAGGTCTTCCTGAGAGTAACAGAAAGAGGAAGTGTCCAGTCAGGAAGTGTAAAGCTTCTGCCATTCCGCCAGGTAGAACCGCAACCTTCAGAAGGCTGAGATGATCTGGCTGTGGATTCTAGGAGCTGTAGTCCTAGCTTATTACTTCAAAGGGCTGCAAGATGGAGGGAACAGTGTCATAGGGCCTGCCTTATGGTTAACCCAGGACTTCAGATTGTGTTAAAAAAGCCAGCCTTCATAATGGCTGTGTTATGGCAGGTTCGTTAAGTTGGTGCATCCTCCGTCCCCAAACGAAGCATCCACGAAGATGCTCATATTTCCTTGCTTCAAGGCTGGGAATTGGCAATTAAAATTTAATAAATCAAATATACGCTGCCCGATTCTGAGCAATTCCAGGGGACTTACAAATTGTTTTAAAGTAATTTTTATTATAAAAAACATTTTACATAAGTTTTAAAAAAACTACAGAAACATAAAAGGTAGGTAAATTCATAAAGATTCTCATATTAAATAATAAGAACATATTTATATGCGGCCTAATTCTGAGCAGCTCTGGGTGGTTTACAAATTATTTTTTTAATAATTGTATAATAAAATGATTTCACACGGGTTTAAAAAACCACAGAAACATAAAGAAGAGAACATAAAAAAGTGAAAGATAACAAAAGAGAAAGATGTTTTAAATAGATGACCATCAGTCTTTGTATCAGTTATAAATGTAATTGCCATCTCCGCTATTCCAAATTGCATGTCATAATTCCCTTCTCCCCATAAACAGACCTTTTAAACACAATAAACCTCTGTTCATTTTTATCAATTTTCAGCAAAAAGTCCATAAAGGGTTTCCAGCCTTTTATAAAAGTAACTGTAGTTGCCTCCTTAAACAAGTCAATTTAGTCACCTCTGCTCACTTAGTTATCTTCACAATCCATCCCTCCATTATGTCTGAAATCTTCCATCTTTGTGCATATAATAGCTGTACACTATATATAAAATTGGTTCATGATCTTTTCCGGTTGACTGCTCATAAGCCCTAGTAAAGTTGATTTCTGGTGGTTTACACATTGTTAAAAAAAATAGAACAAGAAAACAATTGAAAATGAAAAAGAACAAAGATGGCAGAGATAAATCCAGATGTGAACAGAGAAAGAAAAAGTGGTACATGAAAAAGTGGTACTGCTCTGTGGATCAGTTATCTTTTTTTTATGCTTTCCTTGTAGGATTTGAACAAGAGGGAATATGTAGAGGTTGATGAGAGCGATCTCAGTGACTTTGAGGTAAGTATGGCCTGTTTTAAGATTCTGAGTCAAAATTTACAGGATTACAGGCTCAGATGCATGATTGTAGTGACGCCGAAGATTAGCAGTAATTTAATGTTTGCTTGTATACTCTGGCCTTCTCTCAGGAATCTGTTCATAAATTCTGTAACATAACCTGAATATTAAGTGGCCCTGAATTATTATTGTTGAAATCCATGAGTGAAAATATAGAAAATATTACTCCGTAGATTATCTGGTCAAGGAAAAACTGGGATCTCTTTAAGTTACATCAAGGTGCTGGCCTTTTCATTAATAGATAAACCTAGCAGGTTATATCATACTTCAGCGGCATTTCTTATATTTACCTGGTTGGGTTGCCCAGTATGTTTTTATCTATATATCACCGAGCAAGGCTGGAAATCCACACTCAAGTTGCAGCAATGCTGGCTCTAATATAGTCTCGGGGACTCTCAAGGTTGTGTATTCCCTGAAGACAGAGATAGCAAAAACCTGCAGTTTTCATTGAAAAAGACATCTTTGCTCTTTCCCTGGCATTGCTGTTCCTCAGAGAGGAGAAGAGGGACTCAGATCAAGGGGAGGGTGTTAGAAGAATGACGATTTATTAAATTTGCATGCTGCCTGATTCCCAATGACGCTGGGCAGTTCACAGCAAACGTGAAAGATCGTAAGACCAGATAGAATGAAGCAAGGGATCTCTCTCCCTAGTCAAAAGAGCTGGGCGCGAAGAGCGTGTAAGAGAATGAGTGCCAATTTCACCTCGACTCTTCCTTATAATCAGCCTGTTCGTTTCAATGAATTTTCCAAAGAAGTGTGACTCTCACTAGAAAAATGGCAGACTGACCCCAATCTCAGGAGTCAAGCTAAGATCAGGATGCTCTAGTCAAGCTGGGAATCAATCTCTCTGTGAATCAAGTTGACTTCAAATTTGAAAGCAATGACTTTCAGAAGTGGTACTTCCTGCCGCGCAACCAATTGGGTGGAGAATGTTGGCAGCAAAAAATATAGATAGAGATGGTTGGGAATAAGGAGTAAGTGTTTGGATTGCTTTCCAGTTGTGTTTAATCTTCCTTTTTTTCCCCCATTGAAGGAAATGGATAAATTGGGAACAAGTAGCGAGGAGGCGACATCGAGCGAGGAGGAAGAGAAAGAATCAAAATCCAAGTCTAAGGGGAAAACTCCACTGAAAGGGCCATTCAAGAGGAAACGAGCTTATGTTGAAATAGAGTATGAGCAGGAAGTAGAACCGCTGTCCAAATCCAAAGAGACGTGACTTGGGAGTTGAGGACAAAAAATACTTGGACTGTAGAATAATTGTACACGTTTTCACCACAGAACTGCCTCGAGGCTTTTTGTATAAAAGAGACGAAGGAATAAGCAAACTAGAACAAGCGAGTAAGTGGCATTTTAAGCATTTGCTTCTGCTGTTCTCGATAAGCAGAAATTTTTTCTTCTTCTTCTTTAAAGCTGTTGAAGAGCAAGAGTATTCTCTCATTCTTAAAAAGCTGACGTTTTCCCTTCCGGGTTCAAAAAACAGGCATTCCTTTGACCGACATCTCTTTCGAGTTGCTCCTCGGCAGACAAACCTGTGACAGAATCCTCTTGTATTTGGTGTAGGCATTCCTTGAGGTGTTCATTTTCACAGCTTTGGTAGATTCCTTGCAGTAGGACCTGGCAGAGGAGGAGAAAAGAGATCATCTATTGCTTCTAGCTCTAACTGCTGTGTTCTCCACGGAGCATGACACAGTTAGATCACTGATAAACTTACCTCGGTGTTTTTCAGACTTGGTACCTTTAACAGATGGGTGATCCACTGTGCTGGTGGAGGAATTCTGGAAGCTAAAGTCCATGTATCTTTAAGTTACCAAGTTTGAAAAACACCAACTTAGCTTATAACTATCAATGCCCTGGCATTACATTTCAGGCCTTCTGTCCTGAATTCTTGCCATCTTACCAGGCAAGAGATACTTTGGGGGGACAGTTTTAAAGACAAGGAAAAATATCCTTACAGGTCCCTTTACATGTTCAAGTAAGAAAAGATTAAGGATGTTGCTAAAGTAGGTTTTTAATAGCTAGATGTACATTTAGATTTCTATGAGATGGGAGGAATTCTAAGCATGTCAGATCGGCTCCTAGAAAACATACAAAGCGAACTATCCCCTGAAGATTCCTCCTCTCCTGTTGAAAGCCTAGGCTGCTTTTTTCCGCACCTGTGATTCACCTTGGGAATGAAACTTGGCTCACCTTCACCTGTCCCTGGGAACAGTGATTCAACAAGAGGAGGCACTTGGTGGCTCTCTGGAGCAAAGTTGCTTTCACAGCTTCAGGGATGGTGCTCCTGTCTGTGGCCACGTCCCACATCATTCTCAGCAAAGCCTCGAGAATTATAGGAAGACGGCAAGTCATTCTGTGGCAGGAAGATGGGAAATTGGTGGGAAGGACTGTTTCTGGAGACAGATGATCCCCCGGTAGACCTGGGAACCCAAACTCAAATCTAGCTGGAAAAGTTACATGCCCGGGATCTAACTGACACGGGGTGGCTTATAAGCATTCTAATAATGAATATAATCACTATAGTCTTGACCAGTCCTTTACTGAACTGGATTTGGAAGGATCTACTCTCTTGGCATGACTGCCCCTTTGATTCTGAAGCAGCAGTTTGGGGTCTTTTTTCACACCCCACTGAAAGACACCCCCAAATGCTTCCACCTCATAGAATTACTTCTCCTTTATCCCACAATTCTCCCTTTCTGATATACAGCACATATATACTTTCCCAGGCTCTGGGGGAGAAGCACCCAAGGCTTTTAGGGGTTCACGCCTCTTAACATACCTAGGCCAGGCGTGCTCTATGGTACACTGCAGCGTTTCTAACATGGCAATCCGAGCAGCTTCCTCCGGTCCATCGGGGATTTCCAAGTACCCCACAATCACTCGCTGCAGCCGCTTCAGATGACGAACAATTCGGATGCCGAGCCTCTCAAAAGACAAATTGGTTCAAAATTAGAAGCTGTGCGGGAAGAGCGCCTTCCCCTCCTTATCAAGCAGTGGAGAAGAATGGAGTGGGGGGGGGGCTTCCTTACCTCTCCACGAAGGCGGGCAGGCTCTTGGCATATATTCTCCGCAAAGAAAGCTGACTCTCTGCTTCCATGTGGGTCAGTAGCAGCTGGAGGACTTTGTCGGAGGGTGTGACAAATCGGCGGTTAGGGGACAACTGCTGTGGGTCTCTCTCCAGGACTGGCAGCAAGTCCAGTATGCCCAGCAACACCATCTGGTTTAGGGATGAGAACATCCGGGTCTGTGAGCCACTGCCTGGCACAGGCGACCAGAAAGTGGCTGAGATCTGGGTTCTATTCTTTTATTCTGCCATGGGATTCCCTGCCTTGATACTGAGCTAGATAGTCACTCTGTCAGCCTGAGATATTTAGCAGGTGGTTGAGCTTGTATGTCTATGGAGATTCTCAGTCATCCAGTTCATGGCTATCACAAAGAGGCCATCTATGTCAAAATTGAACACCCTTTCTCAACAGAGAGGGAGGGATACAAGAACATCTATCTCCTGTCTATAACAAAGTCCTTTCAACAGTTCCAAGAAGGCTCCACACCCTTTTGCACTACTCAGGTGACCCTGAGGACACGGATAAACCTACAAGTGGCCTCAAGAACTTTCTAAAAGAATGCAAATGAACAACTGTCTGCAAGAAATATAAATCCTTCCATTCCCCACCATCCAGTCAGAGCTGAAGAAACTTCTTGGATGAGACGCAAAATGTCCTCAAATAAACCAAGAAAGCCCAGTTGCCTCTTGAAAAAGCACCTTTTGGTTGAGATTGTACATTACAGCTAATATACGCCACCTTGGAAGATGCAGTACAGAAATTAGGATCAAAACAACACTTGTCCAATTAAAAATAACTAACAAAAGGTTATATATAAACTTTTATATCTATAAGATATACATAAAAGATTATAATCTTTTGTCATACTTTTGTTACACTCCATTCTAGAGTAGCTAAGGATCACCCTTAAATTCCCTGCCCTTCCAATATATTGCCTGGGCACATTACGTTTGACTAATCGGCAACAGGTTTAGGGAGCTTATGGTTCTATCAGGCTATTATAACTAAGCCCTAACAGAGTTAATTTGGGCATAGCAAGACATGTAAACACATTTTTAATTCACCTTAGGTGAACTCAGCCACTTTTTTTATTGCCCAGACCTTAATCACAATTACCCAGAAGCAAAGTAATTCTCAAAAGATTTACTTAAGGGTGGAACCTTAAATATTTGTCTTCCTTTTCCACCTAGGGAGATGTTTGTATGTGAGAAAGGCACACTTTCCCAGTCTCTGGAAAGTCAAAAATTAAAAATCAAATGGGGCACAACTGCCATTACCGTTCTAGAAAAACCAATGGCAAGATTTCTAAGAGTCTTTTTCCTTTCCCATCAAAGATTCAGTAAACACCATAGTGTGCCTTGTCTTGGGAATGCCTTGCTCTGTGCATCTCTTGGTTAACTAGGCAGCCAAAAGAACAAGCAAGTTTTATGTCAACAGAAGAAGAGCACGGCTGCAAAGAATTTTTTTCAAGGGGTCCAAATTCAGCCCAACAGCATTTGGGCTTGTAAAAGCAAATTTAAGGCTGCAATTCTAGGGCAAACTAAGGAATGAGCCCAGCTGAAATTGGTGAGAGTTATTTTTGAGTAGATACATGTAGAGGATTATGCTGTACCTTACCTGCACAAGTTGAGCCTCCCTGCTGTAGAGGTGGTTAAAGAGAGCATGATACACAACCTGAACCCTGTTAAATTGGCAGAGGACAGCTGCTGGCTGCAACAAGAGTACAATTATCTCAACTGGGTTATGCAACAGAATCATTTTATCCCATTACAAAATATACAGAGATACATGCACACATACCTCTAGCATCATTCCCTTTTTGTTATATTTATGCTAGACACTGAAAAAGACTAAGACGACACTAAACAGACAACAGGCTTTCACATCAGTTTTTAGCAAAACAGGCTAGAACAGAGCGTTGAATTATATGCTAGGTTTTGCATATTGTTTTCCCTTTTGCTTATTTAAACTGTTCCTAGGAGGAGTCCTATGGAAATAATCAATTGCATATAGCTCTTTTGTGCATAAATACAATAGTTATCCCCATTAATACTGTATTCTGATTAGCTCCTGCCTATGTGTAATTGTTTAGCCCCATTTAAATCTAAAATAGTCATAAACGGCATCTTCTCCTTTCCAGAATTAAATAGGGATGTTGAAAACTGAGCTGATTAAGTGATTTAAATCAAAGACTGTATTATCTGTCTAATGCTGCCTATTCTCATTACTATTTCAGTGCCATTAAACAATTTTCAAGTCACGTTAATGTTTTTAGTTGCGTCTGCTTCATGTTGATATAGGAGAATAATTCTTAGCTCTAATCAAATGAGATTTAATAGCCATTTCCTCCATCTTACTTATCTGTCTGGAGAGAGGATTTAGGAGACTATGGCCTCTGCATTATGTTTCTGCAGGGAAAGGGCAAAATAGTACAGGCTGTGCAGTGCAGTTTCTCCTTACCACATTTTGAATAATATGATGTAGGCACTGTACACCCAGAATTTTATTTTCTACACGGTAGTCATCTGATAGCAGTAGTGAAGGTGGCAGAACTTTTTCCAGGTGATCACCAAGCCAAGGTCTCTGAACCTGCTGGAGCACGAAGCAAAACACGTACTTGGTTGCTGGGTTACACTGCCATGTTTCTCTGAATCAGAGAAAGAAAACAGCCGAGTTAGACAAAGAGAATTCCTGATCCTTTACTACATGATTCTTTTAACTTGAAATGGCAGACTACTATTTTTCCTAAAAGCTGATTTTGTCAGTGAACTAAAGCTCTATCTAGTGGGACTGCTATATGAATCTGATTACATTTGAAGGTGATAATGGTACCAAGATGAAGACCAACATAATTACTTGTTTGAAATTCATTTCCCTGGACTTCAATTTCACAATAGACATGAAGGAAACCAAATGCCTGTCCAATCTGTTTCAATGCACCCTCCAAAGAATCGACTACTTTGCCTGGTAAACGGATTAACTGTCAAATTGCTCTTATTATTTGCAAGATTTTTTCTAACATTCAATGCTGACTTCCCGTAACTTAAGGTAACTATTTGGGGTCCTGCTGTCAGGGATGATAGACAGAACAGGTCTTGAACCTGTGCATGGTGTTCCCTCAGATATTTTTGAGAATGCAATTGTATACCAACTTCACTGAATTTTCTCAAGCCTAAAACATCCAGTTCTCAATTTCTCTGTGTTAGTCCAGAGATCACCATTTTTTTGCTCTTCTTTAAACCTGGTTCAGTTTCCCTGAAGTTTTCTGAAAATGTATTTAAAATGGACCACATTATTCTAGCCGCTGCAAAAAGTAATGAAAATATGAACTATATTGATGCAGCGTAAAGCCACATTAATAACTATGAGACACCGTTGACATGTTCAACTGCCATCTCGGGGGCCTTCTTTACATGTAGAAATCTAGAGATTTCTCATCCTGTTTCTGTATAAAATCAAAATTACATTTGTTCCGATGACATTCACTTCTGAGCGCTGGCCCTATCTATTTCTTAAGAAGACCATTTCTGGCAGAACATTTGAAGGCAAACGGGATCCTAGGCCAGAAAAAAAAAAGGCACAACTCCTAATCCTAAGCCATCGCTCCCATCATGCTCCTCTATGGTCTCTTTCAAAGTAAAACTGTGCAGACGACTTTTGGTCTATAAACTCGATCACACATTCAAGTTCAATGACGAGACGACGGAAGATCCGTTCGGTCTTTCATGCAGGCCACAACGGGGACCTGCCGTGCATCTTGGCTGCCAGAGGTCAGCCCCGGGCTCCCCCTCACTCACTTGGTCAGCTCTGGCTTCAGGCACTGCATCACCATAACGAACCAGCCCCGTTCGCCTTCCCGGGTGCCTCTGAGGAACTCGGGTATCGATTTATACTCCAAGACGTGCAACAGGGTGTCCAGGAGCTCCTGAGCACCACGCCGACTCCAGGACTGGGTCCACGGCCGCTGTGCCCCATGGGTCACTGCACAGATGAAGATGGGTCCCGCCACTTGGCGGAGGATGGAGCCGGTCACCGCCGAGTCCAGCCCGCCCAGCTCTTTCGCCTCTTCCACTTTGGCCAGGATGCTGCAGAAAACCAGGATGACTTCCGCTGCTCGCTCGGCTCCCGCCTCGCCGGAAGGGTCTCCCCCTTCCCCGTCCGGCTCCCCCTGCAGAGGGGCGGCGTAGCGGCTCAGGGCGACCACCAGCTCCTGCAGCAGGGCCGGGGCGGCCCCGAGCAGCCACCGAGAGTCCGCGGCCTCCAGCAGGGCGGAGAGGGCGCTGACCAGCCCCAGCTTGGCCGGGCAAGGAGGCCCGCTTCCCAAACGCCGCAGGAACCGCGGGAGGAGCTGCTCCGCCGGGGAGGAAGCGGGGTCCCCCAGGTTCCCCGCGGCGGGATCCAGCGAGGGGCGCCGCCCGGCGGGGCTGGGGCGGGCCTTGTCCCCGGACATGACGGCGGCCCGCGAAGGCCTCACGACCCCCGGCCCCGGCTGCGGGCCTCTCCGCGTCGCTTCGGCTCCCGACTCCCCGCCTCGCCCTCGCGGCTCCGGGTGTACTTCAACGTCCAGGCGTCTTTCTTTGGCTTTCGTGGGGTTCGATTCGAATCGCCCTCAGCGCCATCCGGATTCGAGCCGACGACAGATGCGGAGTCAGAGGAGGGGGGGGCGGCGGCTGTCGTCTCCTCCCTAGGAAACCCACGGGGGGGGGGGAGCCCTGCAGAAGCGTCCCGGCTGCAGCAGAGCGGAAGCCCTCGCGGATTTCCGGTTTCCGCCGGAAGCGGAAATTCAATCTTTTTTTCCTCAGAGATAGGAAAGGGTAGAAAAGAAAGGATTAGGTGAGTGGTCAGGCGGCCCTGAAGAGCGGTCGTTCTGCACACCGACGCCTGCCGTATATTATGTCCGCCTTTAATCCAAAACGGAAGGAAAAGGTGCGCTTTCTTTTTCATCCGGCGCGATGCAGAGCCCGCCAGTGTGGAAACGGAGACTTCCGCATTTGAGCGGAAGTCGAGTCTTTGGGTCAGTCTGCTTGTTTTTTGCTCTAGGAATCCGTCCGGCCTTGTCGGCCGAGCCGACGTTTTCTTCTCGTTATTTTCCCATATCGCTTTTCCTCAGTCGAAGCTGGTTCTAGGGCAGAGTTTCCCTCCTAGAACTGCAAAGGTTTGACCCTTTCGACTTCCCTTAATCATCGGGCCTTTGCCTGGGAAGAAAGTCCCTCCACCCCGTTGCCAAGGGAATCCGGGGGCGGGGCCTCCGGTGAATATATTAGCATACGTAAATGAGAGCGCCCGAGTTTGGTTTCTGTGGGAGAAACAAGAAACAGGAAGGCTCGGAAGAGCGGGACCGAGGGCGGATGCCTGTGGTTTTAAGTCAAGATTCCAAATTTCCGGCGGGATGGTTCAAGAGCGGGTTCATCATAACCTGCAAGCCGGCGGCGTGGCTTTGCTAGTGCGGCTTCCGAGTCTCCTCTTCGATCCTTCAGGTTCTTCCATGTGATGAGTGGGGTGTTCATGCGCATGCGTGAGATGTGCCGTCCCAATTGTTACGACGGGGCACAGAACCCATCTGATCAGAACCTGGGGTGCTATTGTCATTGGTTGTGGAGTCTGGTTGTGGTTGTGCGTGACTTGTTGATTTCAGGTGTGAATTAAGTTGTGGGGATTTTGGGTGGCTATGCTGGGTGCAGAGGCTGCAAGAGGACAAGCTTATTCTGGGTTATCTTTATATGATTTATTTGATAGGTGGTCCTGACTGTAACTGTACAATTCAGCCCAAAATTTATGTTGTGAAGTGAGTCTTGCCCTATTTTTCGACCTTTCTTGCTACAGTTCTTAAGTGAATCATTGCCCTTGATAAGTCAGTAACCTGGTTAAGTAAATCTGGCTTCCCCGTGGACTTTGCTCATGGGAAGGTCTCAAAAGAAGATCACATGACCTTGGGACATTGCAACCAGTCATAAATGTGAGTCATGTAACCATGGAGATGCTACAGCGGTCACAAGTGTGAAAAATAGTCATAAGTCACTTTTTCAGTGCCATAATGTTGAATGGTCACTAAATGAACTTTCGTAAGTCAAGGACTATCTGTATTTATACGACCAAAAAATGATAGAGAGACAGTGATGTAAGTGGCAGGTAATGAAAGAGAAGCATTTACATTTAAGGTGGGGGGGAAGCCTTGTAGACATGCTGTCTGCATTACACTTTCTAGCCATCGCAAGGGGGAGAGCTCAGATTTAGCCAGGGGATCTTGATCAATCAAATCTCTCTGAGGTTTTAGGGAGAATAGTAGGGGAGAACAGCTTTTGCTGAGTTCATTGTTCTGCACAGAGCACCGCGTGAGTACAAGTGTAACATTGTTAAAAAGCGGCTCTCTTCTTCCGAG
>JANHFO010002877.1:49730-60495 GCA_032468095.1 Pareas carinatus | reverse complement strand
GAAGCGGGTTTCAGGCGTGAGAGGCAGAGCTCGCTCTCTCACGTCCTGTTGCTTCCAGGACCGGAAGTGATCTCTCAGATTGCTATTTTTGAAGAACCATTCTTGCAATACATGTAAGAGCCAGTATGATGTCCTGGCTACTATACCAGACTTGGACAGGAGAGACCCAAGTCCCCATTTATCCATCACTTAGAGACTTTGACCCAGTGGTGATCATTCAGCACAATCAACTTTGTGCTTGTGTGTGCTTGTGGGTGTGGAGATAAAATTTGAAGAAGGAGGTAGTACATTTGCAAGCAATGAGCTCCAGGAAGAAAGAGTAAAAAAAAAATTCCATGAAAGCAAATAAACATTCTATTAGGCAGTAACTTTTCCTTATTGGGAACTTGTAATGGACTGTGAGAATAATTGTGGGAGACAGGAGGAAGATGTACAGCCCAAGAAGAAAATAAAATCTAAGAGTAGAGAAAGCATCTCAGAAGACCCCCTTCCAGTTTTGGGGAAAGTAATGGCAGCGGAGAAAGGAAGCCTTTCAAGATTCTGTTATTATGACCCTATAATAAATGTAGGATTAACCTTCTTTTGTTTCCTGGTTAGGTCTACCTTGAGGACCTACACATGTGCTTTTAATGAAACCATGTCAAGTTTAAGATAAAATTCCTTTGAGAAGGTCTCAATGTAATTTTTAACAATAAGAACAGTCAGCTCATTCCACTGAGTAAACAAATAAGGTCAACAAACAGGAGTTTAGCAGGAGAGAAAGAGAAGAGGCTATGGAGATAAGCAGAGCCAGGGATGGGAATGTGTTCTGGCTGAGGGCTGCTGACTGTGCTCTACTCCCTTAGCTGAATCAGCTTCAAAAGACATATAAGGAGGCCAGCTTCCAAACAGCAAGCTTACTGAGTGAACAAACAAGGGCAGCAAGTAGGATTTGGTAGATTAATTGAAAGGAGGTCAAGAGGGAAGCACATTTTTATTTATTTTTTGTTCATTACAGGAACAAAGAGACGGAGGGACCGTCTCTTGTGACCTACAGAGGATATGAAATATTTGTTTTCCTCTCCAAAGGGGACAAAAACCACATATGCTGCAAGGATAGAATTTTTGCTCCCTGGAAGGGACGACAAAAGGTCTAAAAGCAACACTGCCTATGCCCACAGCTTACCAAAGAAGACCAGGAATTCTTAAATAAGATATAAGAAGCATTTATGGAGGGACAATAGTGGCAAGAAGCCAGGAGGAATGGGCAGAGAGAAATGAAACCATGAACATAAAGACTGAAGCTTTGCAAGAAGAGTTTTTTATTCTCCAGAGCCTTCGGGATGAATTCTAGGTCTCCTTCAGTGTTTATCAAATTTATCAAAACTATTTCACACCTACTCCTTTCATCTCTTTAACCATCTATCCAGTTTTTTAAATCCATTCCCAAAAACTTCCAAATATTTTCTTGTTTTATAAAGCAGTCTAAATTGATTACTACATAGTTCACAAATTAGCAATGTAACAATTTTAAACATCGTAACCATTTAACTGATACCATATTTATATAATTATCCTCCAATATTCTCCATTTTGCCTCCTTTCCATATTAATCTTCTCATTATGCTAATAGTCATTTCAATCCTGATACTTGTCAGGGTCTAGAGTCAAAATCTATCCATTTTTTCCTATCCATTTTTTCAATTTATCTTTCATATTTAAGTCTGTTTTAAACATCTCAGACCTTTTAATAGTTCCCAATCTTAAAATCTTATAATTATATCTTACTAAAATCAATACATAATAACACATTTGTCAATTCCATATTTCTACTATATCAATTTTTCACTGGCATTTAAATCCCTTTTCATATCTTAATTCAATTATAGACATCCCCTTGGCTTATAATCTTAACAAAACAGTTTTTAATTATATCGATATTCACTTAAATTGTCTTAAATTCAACAATAAAAAGAAAAAGAAAGAGAGAAAAATAAAAATTCTATAAAATTATGTTCCATGCATTTAAAACATTCAAATTAAACATACTCAACATAAAAAAGAAAAATTAAAAAATAGAAAAAAATTACTTAAACATTAATTGTCTTCTTTTATCTAATATTTATTTAAAGTCATTGCTCAATATCAAAAAATTTTAAAGTAAAATTCCATTCAATATAACATTTTAAACTTTATACTTGGTCATTTAATAGAGCAGAACCTTAAATTCCATATTCAGTTCTTCATTTTACGATATTTTTATTTGTCCACATTTTTTTTCATATCTTCCATAACTGTATCTGTCTTCTGTTTTCATTTCTGTTGGTATTCCAATTTTCTCTGCTTATTTTTTCACAATCTTCCTCGTGTTTTTTCAGTGGTGCCTTAAACTGCTTTAAGGATGTCTTGTAGAATTGTTTTTTTTGCTTATTTCTTATAATGTTCATGGGGGTGGTTAATACTCTTTTTTTGAAGATATTTCACCGTCCGTTAAACGTTCTCTTAATTTTTGATTTAAGATTTAATTTTCCATCTTTCCATATAGCCATCTCTTCAGAAATCTGCTGCTTTTTTTCTGTTACTTTCAGTTCTATTACTCTCAGTTTGTCAATGTAATTGTCATCAAATTTGCAGTCATCTGTTTACTTAAATTCTTTTCTTTGAGTTTTTCTGTAAAAGTCTCAACTCGTTTTTGTATTAATTTGTTGATTTCAGCTGTAAATCCATCCATCAGTGTTAATAACATTTCATTAATTATTTTTATTTTTTATTTTTAACTTCTCTTTATGGTTTCGTTGGTAGTTTCGCTTTCCATTTTACTCACACATCCCAATCTTCTTTTTTTAAAAAAAAGTTTTTTTAACCCAGCAAGGTCTTAGAGATTTTTTAATTCTGTCCCATGAACATAATAACTTTGAGTTTTAGTATGGATAGAAAGTCATTTCAGCTCTAGATATTTTATTTCAGCTTTAGGCTTTTTCTTTAAAAATTAATCCCTTCCGTTTGCATTCGTCACCCCCCCCCCTTTGGATGTTAGCTTTTCTTAAAGATCTCTTAAATCAGGTAGCATAGGGCTTTAAACTCACCCAGCTGGTTGAATGCTGATTCTCAGCTTTTTTGCAGCTTGATCCCAAGCTGCTTTTATTCTTTGCTTCCGGCTCATCTGCGGCTAAACGCTGTGAGCCCGCAGCACAGCTAGGCAGACCTTTTGAGGATTTCCCCCCCCCCAGTCTCGGGGTGGTCGCCGCCTCCCGTGGAACTGCGGAACATCCTCCCTTCATTGCCTCTCTGGGGCAACTTAGGTTCGGTTCCAGTCATGGAACGGGACCTTCTACCTGCTGTCAGGCAGTTTGGCTCGATTCGGCTGAGAAGCCTCCCGGGTCTGCTGCCTTGTCGCCACGCTGTCCATTGGAAATCAGGATCAGCACCTTTTGATCGTTCATTCCTTGGCAATTTTGCCTGGACTGATAACTCAAATTCTTTCAAATCAATTCTCTGATTGCCATATTTGGTCAATGGAAGTGCACAGGGCTACCCTAGAAACTCCAATCTTTTGTGTGTGTCTTGAAAAACTTCTATAAGTAGCTTAGGGAAGGATATGACTCTATAACTAACCTTTTTCTATAGCAGGGATGAGGATCTGGTGGTCCTCCAGAGGTTACTGAGCTATAACACCCAGCATTGTCTCCTTCAATCAATCAACAACCAACCAACCAACCAACCAACCAACCAACCAACCAACCAACCAACCAACCAACCAGCCAGCCAATCAATATCAATCAATCAGAAAAGAGCTGGAAGGGACCTTGGAGGTCTTCTAGTACAACCTCAACCAGGAGACCCTATACCAATACCATGGCCTGTGTCAATCCAGCCCATGGAGCTGCCCTGGAGACAGTGAGGAACCAGTCCATGTCACCTCGACTCCAGGTCCAGCTCATAGTTTGGGAGGCCTGCAGCGACCACGAGGAAACTGCTGGTAGGCTGTGTGTGGGCTGGGGAGGCCAATGGGAGACCCAGGGAGGCTGCGCGGGGACTGCAGTGACTGTGGGGGAGGAAGTGCTGGGAGGCTGTGGTGTAGGGACCCCAGCAGCGACCATCGGAGGTGATGCAGGTGATAGTGGAGTGGGGAGACTTGGGGGGCCAGAGGGGGGTGTTGTCTGTAGGATCCTGCGGTGGGGTCAGCTGTGGTCCTCAATGAAATTGAGTTTGACAGCCCTGCCCTATACCAATCCAGGAAAATGGCTGTCAAGTGTCTTCTTAAAAACCTCCGTTAATGAAGCACCCACAACTTTTGAAGGCAAGCTGTTCCACCAGTTAATTGTTCTCACTGGTAGGAAGTTTCTCTTTAATTCCAAGCCGCTTCTCTCCTTGATTAGTTTCCAGCCATTGTTTCTTGCCCCTGGCACATATCAAATGGGCTTCTGGGATTGAAGAACATTACGAACAGAAGGACTTTATTTTCAACAGGGAAAGACAGAAGCCAAACGGAATTGTATTTTTTCCATTTCTGTTTCTTTGCCTAGCCGCTACCATTAATTCTCCAGGCTCTACTGCCCCTTGGTGTTTATTCTGAAGTATGACAAGCTGCTTCTTGATTAAGTCCGGCATTTACGCACATAAAACTAATGTGCTACAGAGACTGATGGGTTTTGATCCATCCTCCAGTTTATTTTAAGGCTAAATGGAGCCAAAAAGACTCCAATATAGCAAAAGCTTTCAATCAGCATGGAAAAAAAGTCTGTTTTTTTAAAACCATACTCCCCATGATCTGTCTTCCATTGAAAAGGTACACCTGCTGTTTTTCTGCCTTCTGATCTCAACCACAGGCCATTTGCTTTCAGAAAAAGAAAAAAAAATCACTGAAATTCTCAGGGGAAAAAAACTTCAGTTACCTTCCACTTATTTAATTCCAACCTGTCTTTGGCCCAAGACAGACTCCCTGCTGAACTGACAGATTCTTCAAAGCTAAGTGGGGTCAGACAGGATTAGTACTTAGAAGGGTGGCAATTTCAGGACCGCAGATGAGATTGACAACTCCAGAACTATGCTAGAAAAAAAAGAACGGCAAAAATATTTCCACCTTGCTGGCAAAGAAAGAAGATGGATGTGTCCCTATAGACATCAGGAGTTCAGCTTAACTCGAAAGAGGCTTTTGGTTTGGGTTTTTTTTTAATCCACAGGTTGTCCTTGACTTACAACCATTTGTTTAGTGAGTGTTCAAAGTTGCAACGGCATTGAAAAAAAGTGACCTACGACTGTTTTTCCCACTTATGACGGTTGCGGCATCCCCATGGTCAACCGGATCAAAATCCAGACCCTTGGCAACTGACTCATATTTATGATGGTTGCAGTGTCCTGGGGGGGCGACATGTGATCATCTTTTGCAATCTTCTAATAATAAAATAATTTTTTGCCATCTTCTGATAAGAAAAATCAACAGAGAAGCCAGATTCACTTAATAACTAGCTGTCATTAGTTATTATTGTCTCACTTTGCTGTTAACCTAAACAACTGCGGTGATTAATTTAAGCACTGTGGCAAGAAAGGTTGCAAAATCAACAATTGTCTTGCTTGGCAATGGAAATGTTGGCTCTATTATGGTCACAGGTTGAGGA
This sequence comes from Pareas carinatus, assembly GCA_032468095.1. Lineage (NCBI taxonomy): Eukaryota > Metazoa > Chordata > Lepidosauria > Squamata > Pareidae > Pareas > Pareas carinatus. Next base: position 54,898 of record JANHFO010002877.1, on the reverse strand, counting down.
CTATTTTATGACACTCTCTTCACTGGTCTGCAGCCTTCTATCCTAAACCAAGTTCTCCCTTTGAGTTTTTTAGTGTTGTTGTGGGGACGTTTTCTTTTTTTTCTAATGACTAGGGGTGACATGATAACAGGTTCCAATATCTCAGGGGCTGCCCTAAAGAAAAGGGAGCCAAGCTATTCTCCAAAGCACCTGAAGGCAGGACAAGAAGCAGCGGATGGAAACTAACCAAGGAGAGAAGCAACCTAGAATTAAAGAGAAATTTCCTGACAGAACAATGAATCAGTGGAACGACTTGTCTCCAGAAGCTGAGAATGCTTCAACACTGGAAGTTTTTAAGAAGAGATTGGACAATCACTTGTCTGAAATGGTATAGGGTTTCCTGTCTGAGCAGGGGGCTGAACTAGAAGACCTCCAAAGTCCCTTCCAACTCTGTTATTCTGTTAATTCAGAGACTTCTTCCAGGTAGTTTTTCCATTCACAAACCTTCTAGAATTTTCTGAATGGTTTTTTCGACTTGGATGCGAAAAACAAAGACCAATTCAACACCCTTGTGTTCTGTAGAACTTTATTTCGATCGTGGGGCTTGACCACTTTTTAAAACAAAAGCTAGAAGCAAATAGGAGGAAACGCATTACAAGACATATCACTCCATGGGAATTTCAGCATTAAAAGCTTCCTCAGTATGAGGTTGGGACATTGTCTTGGAAAATGGCTTTGGAAAGCCAACGGGGAGAGGGAGTACGAAAGCCTCTTCCTCTCACAATTCTGAACTTGCTCGCCACCAGATGACACCTGAGTCTAACCTCTGAGAACACGGGAGGTACATCTTGAAATGTTAAGAGCTGAACTTCTGTGAGGCAGGACCTGTGTAAGGTCAGGGCTACCTGAGCCCAAATAAGGCTAGAAATGCCTTGTGTTTACCAACAGAAACTACGCTATCCTGGTTTCCCAATGACTCATCTGCTCACGGTCTCCTCTTCAGCCTGAGGGAGTTGTCCAGGGTGGTCAACTGGCGCAGGAAACCCCGATTGGGAATAATACCTCGATGGTCCTTGACGGTCTTTATGGCCTCCACCAAGGTCAAACGGTGGTAAATCATGAGGTAGGCAAGGACCAGGGTAGCTGATCTGCTTACCCCCACAGCGCAGTGAACAAGGATCCTCCCTATGGGAAGAAGGTCAATGTAAGAAAAAGTCAGTGTTAAACATCACAAAGAAATCCGGGGACTCAGAAATTCAGGGAAAGTTGTTGTTCAGTCACTAATTCTTGTCTGACTCTTTGTGATCCCATGGACCATAGCCCCCCCAGGCCTCTCTGTCCCTCACAGTCTCCCGCAGTCTGGCCAAACTCATGCCTGTTGCATCGGTGACACCATCCAGGCATTTGATTCTCTGCCGTCCCCTTCTTCTTCTTTGGCCTTCTGTCTTTCCCAGCATTGCAGCCTTTTCCAAGGAGGCCTCTCTTCTCATTAGGTGGCCAAAATATCTGAGTCTCAGCTTCATCATTTGGCCTTCTAATGATCAGTCAGGTTAGATTTCTTCCAGGACTGACTGATTGGATCACCTTGCAGTCCAAGGGACTCTCCAGAGTCTTCTCCAGCACCACAACTCAAAGGCATTGATGCTTTGACGTTCAATCTTCCTTATCACCCAGCTCTCACAGCCATACATTGCAACTGGGAAAACCATGACTGTTACTATATGGGATCTTTGTAGACAAAGTGATGTCATTTTTTCACCTGCAATGCCCTCACAAAGAACCCAATACTGCACCACATCTCATTAGCTTTCCAGCACACTTTGAAAGTATTTTTTATTGTAGGAGGAGAGAGATAGCCTGGGGATGGAGTCAAGAGAGGAATCAGCCTGGAATCATTATGTTCCCTCAAGTGGTCTGAGTCCAGCCCCCCTTGAATTCTGTTAACTCTTATCTAGTGACAATTTAGGGCTGACCATGGGTTGATTAGATCCTTGTATATAGGCATAAGCAATAGATCAGCTTAACTGGAGCTTAACCTGTAGTTCTGATTCTTTGTGTCTGACATTTATTTAATCAATCGATCAATTTAAATGGTTATGCAATCCATAAACTGTGACTCTTGGTAGCTTCCCTAGAATTGCAAGACAGAAACATACAAAATAAAAACACTACCAATCACAACATGCCACCCTTGGCGCCACCCTACAATCTTTCAACTTCAAATGATTAACAGATGAGATCATCCAATATTCTGACTATATCCAGGAGGAAAAACCAACTCTTCCAAGCTGGATATACAGGTATGACGACCCGAGAATATAGTAATAGCAATAGCAGTTAGACATATACCACTTCACAGTGCTTTATAGCTCTCTCTAAGTGGTTTACGGAAATCAGCATATTGCCCCCAACAATCTGGGTACTCATTTGACCGACTTTGGAAGGATGGAAGGCTGAGTCAACCTTGGGTCTCAATGAGGTTGCATTTCTCATTCAAACTACACAAACTATCTCTTTATACTCTGTCAATTGATTGTGTAGTTTGAATGAGAAACACACACATACTATATACCTCTTCCAGTCATGGGTCAAGATGCCCTTTTCCATGGACTCACCTCCACTCTTGCTCAGGGCTTTGTGGATGAAATCTGCAGCAGGCTGGAAGTAGGGGCTCATATCAAAGGTGGGCGAGTCGTGGGCTTCAATGCCCAGGTAGCAGATGCCAGTGCCTTCATAGTATTCTGCTCCTCCACGCCACTTGCTGTGAGAAGCATTGAGGATGTGGGTGATATTCAGTCGAGCCAACTCACGTCGGTTGGCTGCTATATCTCTATATGGTTGGGAACAATAAAGTAGGGGTCATTCACAAATTCTTTTGTTCCCAGAATCACTGCTTCTATCCACTCCTTCTCAAGATTTTTTTCAGTCTGCACTTTGCTGGCCTTTTCTAAAGTGGAGATGTGGTGTAGTTTTGCTAAGGCACTTCCTAGCAAGTAGCACTTTTCCAGTTGGATTTGTGATGGGGAATCCTAATGTTTACTTCCTTTTGGACCACAAAGGCCCAGAAACCACTGTGCAAAAGATCCTGTCTGATCTCTGATTCCTGCTGCACTCTGATAATCATTTGCTGGAGGAGATTTTCAGACTGAGCTACGCAATAACTTTTTAACCCAGCTGAATGTCTCTCAAATCTTGTGAGTATCTTCTCTGTCCCTGAAGACAGCAAATGGGCCTCCTGTGGCTCTTATGACAATTCTCTCTTCTATGAGAGTCTTCCTCTCTGCTCCCTGATTCTGCACCTCTGGCAACTGTTGGAATGTATAATTTGTGCAACAACTACAACAGCAGCCAACCAGTAGATGGCAGTGTTTATAAGTTTGTAACTATGGTTATACCAGTGATGGCTAACCTTTTAGACACTGAGTGCCCGGACGAATCATGACTAATGAGTCACGGCTCGTGATGTCATTGCCTGGTGCCGCTACTCTCTTTCTGAGCATCTGCATGACCCCGTGACGTCATTGCCTGGTGCTGCTACTCAGCATGCTCAGTTCTGGGATGATGCTGGGGCAACTTGGCTCATGCGCCAGCAGAGAGGGTTCTGCGTGCCCACTGCAGCACATGTGCCATAGGTTCATCATCGCTTCATTATACTCCATGTTCTTTTTGTTCTAAGTAAAGTTTTCCTGTTTCCTGCAATGTGTGTGTTTCCTACACACACACATACAGAATTTCTAATAGTAACTGCCCCAGTGACTAATAGTAGAACCGGTGATGATAGAATCCTGCTTGCAAATTGTGTTGCATGATATATTTAAGAAGTGATTTGTGGCAATAGGGCATAGGTACCCCTTGACTTACTAACATTTGTTTAGTGACCAAAGTTATGACAGCACTGACTTATGACTGCCCCCCACACTTGTGACCGTCAAAGCATCCCCATAATTACATGATCAAAATTCAGGTGCTTTGCAACCAGCATGTACCCTGTTTCCCTGAAAATAAGACCTAGCCGGAAAATAACCCCTGATGCATCTTTTGAAGCAAAAATTAATATAAGACTCGGTCTTACTTTTGGGAGAACACGATATTTATGAAGGTCGCAACAGCCTAAGGTCATGGGACCATCATTTGCGGCCTACTTAGCTGGCTTCTTACAAACAAAGTCAAATGAGGAAAGTCAGACTCATTTAATGACTGCAGCTAAAAAGGTAGTAAGATCAGAACCTGTCACATGATAACTCACTTAATGACTGCGTAGCGCTGGGGGGGAGGGGTGCGATGTGTAGCATTGGGGAGGAGGGGTGTGACTACCAGCGGCCAGCTGGCTGGCGGGGCTCGTGGATCCACAGAAGGGGTGTGGCCACCACCAGCGGACTGGCTAGCGGTGGTCGCACCTCTCCTCCCCAGCACTACAACTGCATCACTTAGAGGTGAAGTTCCACTTTCAATTGTAACCGTAAGGTGGGAACTCCCTGTAAGTTCTTTTTTTCCCTTACCCCATCTGAAAATCCTTTCTCCAACCATCACTATGTTGCCCCTTTGGTTCTTCCCCACCTTCTGGAAGTGGCCCGTCTCCAATATACTTGTTTTTCTCGTATATGCATGACTAAATAAATATTATTATTATTATTATTATTAAAAGAAATATATTGGGATCTATACGTACTGATCTCCCAGGAAGAGTCCCGGCCAGACCTCATCCGCATGGTTGCAGGCTGTCTTCCCCGTGTACAGGAGTCTCTCCAGCTCAAAAACACTGAGGATGGGGTGGCTGATAGTGTCATCGTGGGTCCTCCAGACAGGAGGTCTGGATGTATTCCTGGAGAACCGAGACATGAAGGCCATGGGTGCCGCTGTGCCCCCAGTTGCATCCCGGGCCGCTGGAGTGGGCTGGGCTGGGGCCCGGAAAGTATTTCTGCTGTGACCACCACCCACGGTCGGTTTCTAGTCTGAAAAAGAAAAGAAAAATGGTATCAGAAACATCATCTCTTGAGGTTCTCCTGAGGTTGGGTACTTCCTGTATCGGCTGCATTCTGAATGCTGATCCTGGCCCTGTAAAGAAAATTAAAAGCAAGCGCTTTTAAGAAGGATCCTTCTTCCCCCCCCCCCAGTGCATTGATGCATTATTTATTTATTATGAAATTTATTCGGCATCCATCTTGTGTCCAACAATTCTAAGTGACTTT
>JANHFO010002876.1:101199-111944 GCA_032468095.1 Pareas carinatus | reverse complement strand
CCTAGAGAGCAGTTGGAGGTCCAGCCGTTCTGAATCTGAGCATTCTTCTCTTGGAACCTTCACTAAGGCCTACTTGGACGTGATCGGGGTGGCTAAGAAGAATTACTTCTCCACTCTGATTGCATCCATGGATAACCCTCCCGCTGCCCTGTTTGGGGTGGCACACTCTCTCCTACATCAGGAGGAGCGGCGTGACCCCTCGCAGGGTACGGCGGAGGAGTTTAGAGGTTATTTCCAGGAGAAGATCACGCAGATCCGCGATGGTTTGTACTTCGACTGGGTAAGTCCAGACGGAGTGATGGATGCCGGTCTTGAGAATTCCTTTTGGGATGAGTTTGATGCTGTTGCTCCTGAGGACATGGACAGGATCCTGGGGCAACCCCTAGGGGGAGAGCCTTCTCTGTGGTGGCTCCCACCCTCTGGAATGACCTCCCCCCAGAGATTGGTCTTATCTCAGACCTTCGTGCCTTCCGCCGTGCCATAAAAACTCACCTATTCACACAGACCAGTCTGGCCTAACCAAACCTTTCTCTGCTTATAAACCATTATTAATTTTATTCTAATTTTACAAATTTAATCTGTTATAAATTGGTTTTAAAAATTACGACTTTAAATTTAGCCATCGCTGTATATATTTTTTAGTAATTTTATATCTGTTGTACTTTGCTATCCATTTTTTAATCTTGCTATGCACCGCCCTGGGTCCCTTTGGGGAGAAGGGCTGTATAAAAGTTTTGAAAATAAATAAATTAATTAATAAATCGGTGTCATATTTGGAATTCTCCCATTAGTGCAACTAGTGGGAACATTGATTAGCTTCTTGATGTTTCCAGCACTTCTAGGCTGTGCAAGTAAAGCTGCTTTTGTGAGATTGAAAAGTGGAACAGAAGTGGAATAGAAATGAATCCAGTGTTAAACTGTGTTTAAAGTATAAACTCATTTTCCCTGCCCAAATTCGCTACTGCATTTTTCATCAGCATAATCATCATGGCCATAAAAGCAAAACTTAAAGGGGATATGAATAGAAACTTGTTCTCTCAATATCCATTTGCCTTTAGAGGAGAACCTTTAAATGTGCAACAATTTCTAGCACTATCCAGATGCATGGAGATATGAAGAGTCTGCAATCACATTTCCTCTCTATGTTCACTCTATTTCACTTGCAGACGAATGCCTCCATGGTATTCAGGTTTGCATAAATTCATCCCTAGAACCTTAGTAAATTGTGATTTCAAAATTCTGAATTACAGACAGTACTTCCCCTCTTCTTAGAACACAAAATTGTCTGTTACAATGTTTTACCTATCAACGACTACTTCAGTCTCAACCACAATAATACACGGGCTAACAACAGATACAAACTCAAAATGAACCGCTCCAGACTCGATTGCAGAAAACAGGACTTTAGCAACAGAGTGGTCAATGTCTGGAACTTACTACCTGATGATGTTATTACATCCTCAACCCCCTCAAAATTCAACCTTAAACTGTCTACCATGGACCTCACTCCTTACATAAGAGGTTTGTAAGGGCATGCATAAGTGCACCAGCGTGCATACCGTTCCTGTCCTACTGTTCCCATTTGTTCATACTCATTTATTATGCATATATTTATACCTGTTTATGACTATACGTTTATATAGTATGTTCTTACTTATACTTGTTTTCCTCATACATGCTTGACTAGATAGATAGACAGAGAGACAGACAGATAAAGTCACTTTCATTATCTGGCTGAGACATGTCCTTCTTAAAGAAGCTGACTGTCGAAGACTTTACAACTCTGAAATATAGTAGGTCTTCCTAGAAGATATTTCATTAACCTGCAAATGAATTGAACGTAAGAACAATTGCCATTTTGTATATTTATATAACAATTAATCAAGGGTTATACAACTTGATAGGTCAATTAAAAGACACATTGCTCATATTGCAGATATGTCTCTAACCTCAATATGAATTCTGCAAAGAAAATAACCTCAAGAAATCTGCCTGGATTACCTGAAACAATCCCACAGCTTGTCATTCGATTCACAATTACCATGGAATATGCCTTATTGAAGTCAATGAATCTTATTTCTGTTATGAGCTATTTGTGATCCTCAAGTTGATATCATGATCATTTTTAGATCTGATTTGCTTAAAAGCTTTAGGAACTGTCAACCACATAACCTGACATTATGCTTCTGAATGGCTGTATACAGACAAATCACTGAGATTTTTAAAAATCACTATGGTTTATTTACAGACAATAGTAAGGTGTGACAAGGTGAATATATGAATTTATTAAAAAAAACTAAGTAAGTCTAAATGGCTGGACAATGATAACTCGAGACATTACTTTGCCTGAAGCAGATCAAAATGGTGCTCTTCTCACTTCTCCATGTTTTCTGAAACAGCTCAATTAACTCTGCTGCATGGGAAGGCCTGACCTGTGACTGTTGTGTTCTGCATGCAAAGCACATCCACTGCCTTTAAGCTTAATCTACCATCAGCCACCCCCTCAGATATTAAAATTGTATATTCTCCTTCAGACAGAATGTTGTGCTATTTTTAACAGCATTTTGGTGCATCTTCCAAGAGAAAGAGAAACACTACAAATATTACTATAAGAACGCCTAATTGAAAGAGAGAGAGAAGGGGTTAGATGTCATAATAAAATCAAGGAAAATAAATATTTCCTACTGAGTAAAATGCTTCCACATTCCAAATTGAGCAGAACTTTTTTTAAACGTGATAAGCAGCCTAGAAATATTTTGTAATATAGCTGACTATATAGATAATATAGGAAGAAAGAGCCCTCTACTGGCCTTTAGTAAACTGCAATAAAGAATTCTGTTCCACAGTAGAATGCAAATTATTTCCAAAGCAGGCAAGTTATCACAAAAAGGCAATCTGAATAACATAGGGTCAAAATTTGGAAGGAGAACTGGATAAACTGTGTTCATAGATATCAAGGAAACCAGAAATTTGATCTTCATATAACCAGTTTGAAATACAGATTTAGTAAAGAGTATTATTCAGAAGACCAAGAAGAAAATGCACAATAAACTGTGAGTCACTCTAGCAAAATGATTCGGTCTATTAGCTTGTCATACAAGTGCTTGAAATGAGCAGCATGCCCAGTAACTATTTTTTTCTTTTGCTTGTGTAACTGTTTTACTTCTAGAGAGCTATATGCTAAATAAATAACTTCTAGAGAGAGATGTATCCATACAAGTCATCAATATATAGGGTCAGTCTGAGAATGAGATGAGTGATCTCCAACTTTGATAAATAAATAAATAAATAAAATCTAGGCTTATTAAGTTGTCTGGAACTGTATTCAGGAAGAAATCAATTCTATTTCTTATATTATAAATATTAATAATGATAGACTCCTTCATAAATGAACAATCTTCTCTCCCGCACATCATACATCAAATAATATAAGCACCGTGACAAAGAACGTACTATAGAGAAGAAATTATGCCAGAATGCATATTTTTAGAGCATTTCATCAAGATGATCTATATTTTTTAAATAAGAGAGTCTTCTTTATAACAGATTTTTTAAAAAAAAATGCCATGGAGAGTTCACTTCATTGATCATGTACAAGAAACCCAAGTAACTGGGTTTACTCCTTGGCGTAGTGTTTTCAACCTTCCCTTCTCTGACCAATGTCCTGACTTGAGAGAATCACTTTATAACATAAGGAAGGCTATGCCATTGCAACCCTATAATGTGGGACAATGCCTCAGTCTCCACACAGAATAGGGTCCAGAGATTGGAAAATGATGTTTTAGACAAACCACAATATGTACTTGCATAAAAGGCAAGGTGTAGCTATTATGTACCTCAGAGAACTTAAAATTTCCCCAGAGTAGTGAGACGAGTAGATGATTTACAGACAAAATTAGTTTTTATCAGTAGGAAGCAAAGTATTTCCTGGGATACAGAACAGCATAAGTAAAATTACTATATGTAGCATCTATCTTCTTAATATAGAGACAGAACAAATACTTTAGGCACACTCCAGAGAAAATTTCGCCTTTAGATTATAGGGATTTAGCAGGAAATGTGTTTATTTTTCTCATCAAAATTATGAAATGGACATAACTTTTCCTGGATCGTGTTTTACTTCTTCTTCTTTTTTGGCTGAAGCAAGAACCTAAAAGAAGCTAAATATTGAGAGATAAGAGGCTAGTGACCATTACTTTACAGAATAAGAATGTCATGGTAAGTTCTTTTTCTGTACATATTTTCGTCTTAAAAAGAAATGACCTTTCCCTTGTCATATCCTTCCATTCAACATTTAAGTAGCCAGTTGGAAAGTTTCAAAGACAGGTTACAGATTTCCAAAACACATTTCCCCAAAAATGTATTACCATATGTAGCTAAGCCTCTAACTTGATATTAATTTACTTGGAAGTAAGCTCTACTGAATTTAGTTACCTTACCTCTAAGTAGGCATCTATAAAAGTCCACTTTAAAATTGCAATTCAGTATAGACCAACCTGGACATAGATGGTCAGATGCAAAAGAACATAGGACTTCTACATCTTCAATTCATCAGTAGAAGAGGGAATTTTAGTAGGTGTATCTTTTTATGATTAATCTGGACCCTCATTTTTTAAAAAGAAAATTCTACTTTTAACACATGTGAACTTACATTGAAGCAGCACCCCCCATAATATTGAATGATATCAATTTATTCTTCTATATTGTATTCCTTTAAGATAATGGCTTTTTCAACTATCACTATTTTAAAAGTACTTTTTATTTAAATGCCCTATATGCTGACCCTTTGATTTTTTTTCTACCTTTTTTGAAGATATGGGTAGCCAGCAAAGAGAGCAAATGCAAGAGCTTTCTTTGCCAGGGCAATATAGGGTTATTCTTTAGAAAAAACAGTCACTATTTTAGAAGTAGCATGCTATGCAAATCTTCTTAATTGGACAAATCCCAGGAAAGTTGGTTTTGGCCAATGTAAGTTCATCAAAAGCTTTAATTGCAGCCATTTTAGTTTTTTTGTACTCTAGAAAAAAATAATCATACAATAGCAAATGAATACAATATAAAAAAACCCCAAATGTTTAAAAAAAGGCTAGGATATATAAAAGGTAAGGATTATCACAGCTGGAGAAAGATAATGCAAAGTATACCAAAGTGAAATAAGAAAACTGCCCTTTTATAGCAATATGTCCATCTTATATATACTTGTATATACTAAATAGAGAAAGTTAATATCGACAATAATTCACAAGACAAATATTTTTCCCTAATCAATTATTCTCTTCTGAAGAAAAGATTAACTTGAAGATGCTGTGATTTGATCAGTGAGAAAAAATATGCTATTGCTGAATGAAGAGAGGTGTTTGATCTTAAACAGGACAAATTCTTCACAAATGCAAGGCTGGAACCACATGGGATCGATTTTGGGTGGGGAGGAGGGGAATTCCTACAAGTACCTACTATACATGCTTAAGGTTGTGGTATTATTGTTGATACCTGGTAAATCTTGCTATTTTAAATAGGCAAGGATTGCTTTTAAATGGACATTAAAGTTTACAAGACTAGCTTTTATTTTTAAGCAGTAACAAACAGCAAGCAATAGCAGCATTTGAAAAAAAGAAAGTCAAGCTTCTTAGCAAGAACACTAATATAGAATGACAGAAATATCTTACTGTGCTGTTCCTCTTCATATATACTGTATATTGAAAAAAGGATGCCTGTCGTCAAAACATTTCCTTAGGAGTCATTTCCATTTACTGACACTAAGTCTTTTTCCCAATTATGCAAAGCACTCACTCAATCTCCCCTTGTGTTAAGAAAGCAAAAATTCAGGTGCAATAAAAGCTACATCATGATGCACTAGAGATAAGGCATGCACTAAACTCACCTTCATTCTGTATGTATCTTGAGTTCTGAAAGGATTTATTGACATCTGGTATGTCAGCAATGAAGCTCTGTTTCAGAGATGCAGATTACAATTCAAATGCACTATTCCAAGGACCAGTCCTCTTAGCTGTTTCACAGAAACACAGCTGACATTTTCTCAGCAAGGAAGGAAGCAGCACAGTAAGTTGTCCACGGAGGGAGCTAGGCAGCTTGCTTCTCCAGCTCCAGCAGTTACATACTGATGCCATAGTACATATTCTCATCCTGTCTCTGGCTTCTTTGCCTCAACACTCACTGAGTACTGAAATCCTGCTGCTGTTGTATAATCAGGCCAGCCTATTTGGATCATATAGGCCTCTATTTAAACAGCCAATCAATAGACAGGCAACTGGAACCTCAGATTTTATCCAGGAGTAGTACACAAAAAGATTTTTCCCCCAACAATTACATCAGTTATTTTTAAAGATGGTTATTGAATCTATAGAAGAGAGAAAGAGAGAGAGAGAGGCTAGCTACTTTCAAAACGAATAGCACCTGCTTTGCCTTTAAGCAGTTCTAGTCTAATGATAAGGTAAGAAAATTGCATAGTCAACTTGTGCTATGTAGATAGATAGATAGATAGATAGATAGATAGATAGATAGATAGATAGATAGATAGATAGATAGATAGATAGATAGATTTCTAGCTTGATATTGAAGCAAGAACTTAAATGCCTTAAATCTAGTAATAGGGTATGGGCACCTGGATCATTCCCATCCAGAATTTAAATTCCACACTACTTCATTCCTTGGTCTCCTGCCTCTCTACTTCATAAAGTCCTGCATATCAAGATTTGTTTTTTTGTTTTTTGCAGTGGGGGAACGGGGTTACTATTCTACGCTCTGATTGGGTTCAAGATTTTCAGAGCATTTAACACTAGTTTAAACTATCAAGTACTTGTATCATAACTCTTCTTCTGAATTCAATGGTCCCAGTGTGTGGCTCAGGAAGCAGGCTAATGTAGTACGTTTTTCTGTCTCTACAGAAATGTATTGAAAAAAATGCCTATGTGAAAGACAAGATCTCACTGCTTTCACCAAATAAGATATTCTTAGGCAAGCTTCTCTGAGTCTGTCCCCTAAGCTTGATTTTTATTTTTTACAGATGTAAATTTCTGTTCTGCAATTCTTTACACTGCAGCTATAAAATCTGCACTGCAACTTTAAGAGATGCTTACAATCTTGTCATTGCAGGGGGATGGAAAATAAATAAATATTTCTATGGTTTACCATTCCCAAACTCAAACCATAGGGATGCCATGAATGATGAAAAAATATTGCAGATTTAGTAGAAATGCCCAGAAATGTTAGGAGTCAGATAGTATACATATTTAATAAATAATAATGACTATATGTGACTTAAACATTAAGAGACTTTCAGCAAGCCAATCTGAGTCATACTTAGGAGAAAAGGATATTCTACACCTTTGAGTAGCAATAATCCAAAAAGGATAGAGTGAGTTTGGGTTTTGGTTTGTTTTTGGTTTTTTTGCATTTTTAATAATTGTATAGAGGCATTTTAACATTTATACTATATTTTGTAAATTATATCAATAATGCAAGACTTGAATCTCTCCTTACTGAAGGTCACCTGAAGATCATCATAGCTTCAAATGACCAAGAAACTATTTAAAATTATGTAATGATTGTCTCTTTCTTTAGATTGTCCTAAAATAATATGCAATATCCCCCATCTTCCTTTGTTTAAATTAAAACAAGGATTTTAACTTAAAAGGAAGTCAGATAATAGTCTACCTTCTGAGACATGTGGTCCTGCAAAAATGAACTTATTCTGAAACTACCCATGCTTTAGATATGGAATTCAAGTTCCGTATCTTTATCTTCTATTTCTAGCTTCTATGTTTTTGCACAATTGTTTTCTTAGCACAGAAAATCTATAAAGGAGGAAAGGACACTGCAATTGCAGAATTCCTTTTGATGGCTAATACTAAGAATTATTTGTCTGTAAGCATCCATGTTTTGCTCAAGCACTACAAGCTCCCAAGTTTCTCAACTCTGAAATAGTTTTCCCAGGACACAGGTAAAAATGGCAATATTGCGCTGCAGTGGACTGTCAAGGAAGAATAATAGTCATAATAGTCATAGACACTTCATTTTCAAGGACAGCGAGAATGACTGATGATACTCAATGCTATGATCTTTTTACCCAAACCATTCATTGCAACCAGTAATAAAGCTTTCTTCATTCAGAAGGTGGGTTGTTGGTAAGCTCTCTATAACTAAGATATAAAGCCCTTGTGAACTACCTCTGATTCTTAAGTCAAAGTTTTCCATCATATTGGCACTGCTGTCATTTCCACCAGCTCCAATATATTTTCTTCTGTAGTCCAATAATAGTAATTTATGTAATACAGATTTAAGACAAGTATCAGCTTATAATTCATGAAGATGGTATTATTTGGTTTGTTTAATTGTTGAGACATGTTGCTGAAAGAGAAATGGCAAAACTTCTGTTCTTTCAGATATATTACCCTAATTCTGACATTCAGAGAACAGCATATTATTGACATGTAAGAGGGGTAAATCAATCCATATTGCCTTAACACAACATCTAAACTACACTAAGTAGCAACATCAGGTTATTCATTCCTTTAAAGATGCATAGAAAAATAAGAATACTTTGAGAAATGTAAAGTATTTGACCCCTAAATCTACTAACACAAATGTTCATTTGCAAAAACATACAGTCTACTAAGGATAATTTTGCTGCCTTGTTTCTTCACAGGAAATTGGAAATAATTTTAAGAAAGTAGAACAATGCTGCTAACATTTGAGGAATTTTGAAAGAGAGTTGTAAGACCCTATTGTTCCTCACATTACTAAAACCATGCATCAATTCTGAAATCTTATTTATTTTTATCCCACTGTAGTTATTATTTTTATAAATAACTCAAGTAGCAAACCTAGCTAATACTCCTTCTTCCAACACAGTCAGCTGAGTTTGGGCTGAGAAAGAGTTATCAGTCCAAATTTCTAAATCCTGAATTATATAAACATGAACACAGAATGGTCAAATAAATTGGTCTTTTTCTTCCAAAAATTTCTTTTGTTCTCTTATCTGCCTTTGCTTTTTCTGGGCCAGCATAATCAAACTATATCTAAAAGTTAAGTTAAAATTAGTAATTCAGCAGGCATAGTTTGCCATGAAAACAACGGCAGACCCCAACTTTTACCCATTAATATTTAATTTCTTTTTTAAGTATCTTCTACAGCAATGCCTATCAAAAGAATACCAAAGAAATGGAGTTTGGAATCCAGAAAAAATACCAAAGAAATGGAGTTTGGAAACCAGAAAGTTGTCTTAGCTACAAGGAGGAAAAGTTTCTCCATGCAGCACTTCTGTTCCATTTCAAAATATGCACCTTGTGTTCAATTTCCTGAGATATAAGAACAGCTTGGCTGGGTTTGCAACACACACATTGAACCAGAAACTTACAGACCACATTTTAGCTAGCATGTCCAAATCCAAATCATGCAGTTAGCTTATGGTTCAGTGTGTTTTGCAAACCCAGCCATTCAGTTAAGTGAGTAAATCATGATTGTTCTGTGTAAACAGGTTCATTTTAAACCTAGTATCTGAATACATATCTCAAGCCAACACTGCAATATTCTCCTCTGGAGATATCTCGTTAGTAGTCATTTGTGTTGCAGCCAATTCACAGTTTATAGTTTGTTTTTTGCATATTAAATATGTGCTAAAGTGGACAAGTCACAATGTTTTTTTATTTGTTTTCCTACTATATTAGCAATTCCAAACTCTAAGATCTGCACTGCATACAGAAACAAATCCAGTTAGATAGCCTCCAGCTATCTCCATACTATATGGCAGATCTGACCCTACAATCCCACTCTAGTGAGATAATGAAAATTGAATAAGAAGCAATATAGATAGGATGAAATAAACCATTAATGGCCAGATAGTAATCAGGAAAGAGGGGAAACCACAATATAAATCCTTATCTTTCTTAGTATGATTCTTTAAGTAGCATAATCTGAGGATGGTAACTCTAACTTTACTCACCAGAGAGAGAAACAGTCCTAGATGAGGGTGATTTTTTTCACTGCTAGTAAATTTGAGATGACAAGGACCTGGCCTCACTTGGAAAGAGAAATTGCAACTTGTGTGAAAAGCCTGACTCCTTTGACCTTGTTATTCCAATTTAATTAGCCATAACTATGTTTACACATTGATGTAAACATTTTAAACCATTTTTTCTTTAAAAAATACAGTTGTTCAGTGTTAGGTTACTAATGAGTGATTTCACACAACTACAGATCATAAACAAGACAAATCATATTTTAACTTAGCAATAGGAACAAACCATCAATAATAATAAATCAAAAAGCCGTATTAGAACTACTTATTTTGGGGGAGATAACATGATGGAACTCTTCTACATCTTCTTTTTAAGAGCTACTAGATTTGGACTGTAAGGCCAATGACAAATGTGCTGGGAACTGCAGTTCGACATTTTCTTAGAGGTGCATATTTTCTATAGAGTTAAGCATGGCAGTCCTTTGTTTAATATATAAATAGGATTGCTGTACATATTTCAAAGATAGTTGGAAGCAGTACTTTTGGATTGAGTGGAGCATTTCTTTCATTCTGTCTTCTTCATCCGCCCCTTTTTTCCATTCAATTTTGTCTGTTTCTTGGAAACTGTTTGGACAAACTGAGGCAGTTTTCTTGGCAAAGTTTTTTCAGAAACAGCGGTTTACCATTGTCTCTTTTCTGGGGCTGAGATTAGTCCAAGGTCACCTTGCTGGCTTTGGGCCTAAGATGGGATTAAACTCACAATCTTCTG
>JANHFO010002876.1:80197-94098 GCA_032468095.1 Pareas carinatus | reverse complement strand
ACATTGTTTGACTGGCGGCACCCTGAGGAGACCCATTCTGTGGGAGCGAGTGGGTCGGCGGGAGGTATCGGTCGGTAACACCTGTGGAACCTTTAAATATGATGGCCTATCAGAATCCGACTTAAATCAAAGATGGAGTTTGTCCAGTCTGTAGACCTAATATAGTCCACTAGATTCCACAATGAGACCTTGAGACTTTTTTATGATTGGATGGTCCTTCTTTCCATCACCACATCCTTCCTTGCTTTTGCCGTTTTAGTGGCTTATGACATTGCTTATAGTGTAGAGAAGGAAAATATATTCCTCTTTCATAACACTGGAATGTCGGGTAAATCTGTAGGACTGAATGATATGAGATTCAGGAGAGACAAAAAGAAGGAATCTTGCTGGCAGAAGATGCAGTGAAGCCTGTCAATGTGGATGGCTTTCACAACAAACAAGCCATGAGGGGAATCTGGTTATCAGGTTTTATATGCCAACATGGCTTAATGTGGAAGCAGTAGAAACCAGTTGGTGGGATACATATGTGGAAAGATGTTACTGTGCCCATGACCTACTTAGAGACTTGATTGGCCTCTGTGACACACAAATGTTGAGCTATGGCTATGGGCATCCGAAATTGAAGAAAAAAGTAATGGAGATAGATTGATGGATGTACTTGAACTTGGCTTCTTCTAGTCCTTTAAGACAGGTAAATGCTTTTTTTCAAATGCTATGACTCTCTTATCAGTGCTACTGTCTGGTCCCACATCAGAGGCTTTTCGTTTTTGTGATTTAAAGGACCTAGTGACATCTTTTCTATGACAATCAAGTGTTTATTAATAAAGAAAAGATTCCTATTACTTATAATAGCATCAGCAAGAATCGTATTCACACAACATTGGAAGAAAGACGATACACCATGTGAAGAAGTATTAAGGAAAATATTAGACTGTGCAGAAATAGACAGACTAACTATGAGATTAAAAGAGAAAGAAGAAACAGAATAGTTTCAGATATGGACATTGTTTTATAAATGGCTTGGGAAAAAAATGAAGGAGTAGAAACTTAAAATGCATTAGTGATAGTGGATTTTTATAATAATATGTTAATTGAATGTATACCCGGACAATCGATCTAAGTTGAGGAAATATTTGATTTTTTATGATTTTAATCTAAATGGTTAATAAAACATATATACAAAAATAATAAGAAAAAGATTTCCTCTTTTTAAATAAAGGACTTCATAATTATGATTTCTTGTTGACATCAAAGATAAATTCAGCAGTCAATAAGGATTATAGAATCTGGGAGAGTCATATAAGCCTCTGAAAGCTTAGCCTGCAGTCCTAATAATTTTTCTCAAAGTTGTAGTAGGTCAATTAGAAAGCTTATTTTAAATGTTTTTGACTGAAAAACAGTTATCTAAAAGTGCA
This sequence comes from Pareas carinatus, assembly GCA_032468095.1. Lineage (NCBI taxonomy): Eukaryota > Metazoa > Chordata > Lepidosauria > Squamata > Pareidae > Pareas > Pareas carinatus. The sequence goes on along the minus strand of JANHFO010002876.1, from coordinate 92,683 downwards.
GGTATCTTACCGATTTTTGTATTTACTTCTCTGTTTTAAATTTATTAGCATAATATATTATCCTTGAAAGAAGACATTAGACCACCGAAGAGGAAAACTCTGTTTTTATTACATATATTTGCAATAAAAAGTTGCTAATAAACATTTCTAAACAAAGGCTTATATAACATAACTGTCCTACTTTATGGTAATTACATTGAAACTCATCATTAAGGTAAATACTAAAAAATAATTAAGGATGTATTCCTTGTTATGGTAGAGGATTTTATCCAATGCAATAGTCATGTACTTACATTAATTTCTTGTGACATTTTTATATTTAGTTACAAAGTGCTTGTTTGTGGATATGGTATATTGTACACCATGCCTTTTTATTTTTTTAAAAAAAGTTGATGTAAGACATTCCCATAAGAATATTAGCATTATGTCTCCTGGATTGAGGTTAATGGGAACGCCATTCATTTATTGCATAAAAGCTGTGGGCTCTGAATTAGAATTTAGCTCCTGATGCTATGAAAGACCGTTCTAGGCCACAGAATTCCACTCATGGTGCAATTTTCTAGTTATTGTTAGCACAAATGGCTATTATTCACATTCTGTCTTTAGTGCACGTTTTCCTCTTTCATTTGTATGCTTAGCAAGCCAAGAAAAGCCTCAGAGTAATCTGTACAAATTTTCATTCCTCAAGCTGTGTTGTATGCTAATCAGTTTCATTTAGGGAAAACATCTTTTCCAACAGCTCCAGTGTCAAGTTGTTCTGTTGTTGACTCGATAGGCAGCACCTGTCTAGTACAGCACCAAGTATAATTTGTACCAAATGGCTATGTTTTACAATGCCAACAGAGTCTCATTTTTGTGTGTGTGTGTGTATCAATCGTTGCATCCCATTGTCTTACAAACAGGGTGGCCACTTTGCTCCCCAAACCCAGCATAAAATGAGCCATGAAATTTTTGGGAAGGGTTGTATTGAACAATCACCCGTGATTCATTGTAATTTCCATATTACCTAGCATTATCTCATTCCTCGCATCCCTATCTTGCTTTATGGCTTTCATGAAATAAACAGAACAAAGCAAAGCACAACAAAACAAAATAATGATGTCTACCCATTTATCATACCCCTCTTCCTCCTTCCTTTCCTCCCCCTCTCCTGTCTGTCTGTCTGTCTGTCTCTCTCACACACACACAAACACACACGCACACACACAATTAGAATAGGTACTATGAATGCATCTTGATTGTATTCTTGTTGTGTATGTATGTAGTTTTGAGCACTATCACTTAAGACAAATTCCTTATGTGTTCTGACACACATGGCGAAAATAAATTCTGATTCTGGTGGCTTTTTATATTTTCTAACTATTGTTTGCACTTTTTTACCTTGGTGATTAGATATAAATGAATTTTAATCAATAACTGCAAGAGCTGTTGTTTTAGTAGCAATATTTAAGCTTTATGATCATGAACTCTTGAGCAGCAATCTTAAATCCTGATTCTGCATTCCTTTCTTGGTTCAAGTTCTCTCTGAAGCTAATGGAAGATTTGCCTGAACAGAGTATAAAATTGGTCTAATAATATATATTGCTATTTTTGATATGCCTCATCACACAAGAAAATTGCAATTGCAATCTGCAAACGTGTAAAAAGCCAAATCTACTACCAACTCAAAACTTTTATCTCTCAGGAGGATTATTCTTTGTAAATGTCTTAACTGAGATAGAAAGAGAAGCAATGTACTTACCTAGAGGTTCCTTCAGTTATTCCTGAAAAATACTATGAATATTTTGCTAAAAAGAAAACTATGTATATGTGTATTTATTGGAATATGTGTATATGAGAGTATGTATATGTATACATGTATGTATTCACGTATGTGCATGTGTATATGTGAGTGAGACAGACTAGAAACTCAGGGAGTGTGAATTCTAATCTTGCATTAGGCACAAAACCAGCTAGGTGACCTTGGACCAGTTACTCTCAGTCGTAGAAAGGAGGCAATGGCAAAACGTGTGTGAGTGTGTGTGTGTGTGTGTGTGTGTGTGTGTGTGTATGTGTGTACATATGCATATGCATATGCATATACACCTACACCTACACCTACACCTACACATACACATACACATACACATACACATACACATACACATATACATATACATATACATATGCAATATCATATTTTCTCTGAAAATAAGACTGGGTTTTATTTTAATTCTTATTTTCAGGGAAATACTAAATGCATGTGTCTGTCTGACAATCTTAATTGGGGCTTATTTTTGGGATAGCGCTTATATTAAGAGCATCCTGAAAGATCATGCAAGGGTTTAATTTCTAGTTTGGTATTTTGGGGAAAAAAGAATATATGTCAATAGGAGACAATTTAATTACATTTTCCATTGTTCTTCCTTCACTTACTGAAGAGAACAATAAAAGCTCTTCATCCCACCACTGTATGTATTTATTGGAATCATAAAAGCCACATCTAATTCTCATTGGGCAGGAAGATGTTTGCAAGAAAACATCTCAATTTCATCTTTTCTATGTTGAATTCTGGATAACGAAGGCAGTAATATTTTTTTAAAAAGATTATTAGATTGTAGAGATTTATATTAGTGAGCTATGCTTACATTTCATATCTAGAAAGCATTGTCCTTTTTTCTCAACTTTTACTTTCTTAAAACATAAAAGTTATAAAGCCAATAATTCAAAATATTTCAACAGCCAAGTTTAAAAAAGAAATGTTTTAGCAATTGTACAGATGGTGAAAATATTTTTATATCCGCAAAGTCTGAATTTTTTTCTATTACAGATGCAAGAAATGAAGAACAGCACTCTGTTGCGTGGTTCATGTATAGATGATCATTATACTGAATAACAAGATGCAAGAGAGAATGGACTATTACAAACATAATGGCTTGAACATTAATTCTTTGCTGCATTTATACTGAATTTGTTGAGACTCCCTCGTATGATCCTATATAAAACAAGGACATTTGACAAAGGAATGGATAAAACAAGAGCTAACCCTAGCCCTAACCAAATTGCTGACAGTAAACATATGAAAGAAAAGAAAAACTAGTTTGAAATAAAGGCATAATAAACCCCTCATTCCCTAATGCTGAAAAAGCCATTATGATCTAATAGTTTTTGGAGATACATACAATAAGTAGCGGAAAATGGTGCTCCATATCAGTTGATGTAACTGGCAACCTAAAATCTAATTTGATCAAGGAGTAAATTTGCCATGAAAAGAGATTCCCAATCCAAATATCTTTTTTTTTCTTGTCACACGCAGAGCACCAGTTCAAGAGTGGGCCCTAAGTCTCATCTTGAGCTTGCTGTTAAGGTTGTCATGGCAGCCATGCACTCCTAAAGCCGCACTAGATCTCAATATAGCCGTGGAAATCTAATGCTAAAACCCCCATGATTATCCAGATAATCTCCAGTAGTATCCCCCTGAGCAACAATATGAAACATGCACTGAAACATGTAGTCACAATAATGAAGCATGACACTGAAGAGCTCTGAAACAACTGAATTTTATTAACTGCTCAAAATACTCCAACTACGACCAGCAGCGGCAAATGCCTGCTGCCGCCTTTTAAATTTGGCACTTCAAGCGCGCCTCATTTTCTATTACACCTCAACCCATGCAGACCGGAGGGAGCTTCAATCCTGCCAGCTCCAGGAAGTCTGGTGAACTGAGATCTCAACATACACTAATAAAGTTTTCTAAGGATCCAACTTGTTTGTTTACTTATTCATAGGTTCCCAATATATTGTAAATAAAAAAAATGCAAATCCTACTTTCAAGATTATACTCTAAAGATATGATATGAAAACAAAAGGTAAAAGGTAAAAAACAAATTCAGGGAGCAATTGTGCGATTCTAATTGTGATAAGTCATTCATGTGCTTTAGTACAAATTAATCTACATATCTGGTAAAATCTGGAATAGATAATAGTTTTATTTATTTATTTATGTGTTTGTTTGTTTGTTTGTTTGTCAAATTTATATACCGCCTTTCTCCCCAAAGAGACCCAGTTTTGTTTCACATAAGACATAGATTTAGGAGGAAAGAGACAGACAGATACAAAGTTGGCAACAAGAGGAAAATCTTGGAAATTCCAAGAGGACAGGTTTCTGTGGAGAAGAATTTGAGTAACAAAGGAGCTGACTAGCTGGCATCTAGAAATGCTAGCATGACTAAAAATGAATAGATACAGTATATACTGTAGCTGTAAAAGGTGGTCTTATGTTCTACTGGAATTTATCCAAAGTAAAGTAGGCTGGTAAGCTAAGATAGATTGATAAATGAGCATTAATTTGGATTTATGAAATGCAGAGTAAGACTGTGAGAAAACTCAGTAAACCATTGAAGGGTTCAATCTAGGAGAAGAAGAGTGCTACCAAAGGATAGCATGGTGGAACACTTCGCTAGCTAATTTGTTCTGAATAAAATAAGAGAAAAACCTGAAAGCTATGCAATATTTTCATATCTATGGAAAAAGTCATTTTAACTTACTCTTTTATTGGTAGACAGAAATGAGGAAAAATAAATAGCAATGGATAGTGATTAGCAGGTGAGGTCAAACATGGTATTCCTGGATGGTGCTATATAGAATCTAACATCAATAATGAGATAAGATCTTTATTAGAGCCAATCAAAACTGACAAAAATTGGTCAAGATGTAAGTTCTGAATCTCTCTTATTAGACAGGTTGCTAACAAAACAAAAATAGGAAGCAAACAAATCAAGGAATAGGAAAAAGCAAGGAGTAGTCCAGATATTTCAGCTATCAGTTTGAAATCAGTCTTGAGTTGGCTACTATGAATGATTCCACCTAGTTTTCATAAACAAGAAGCTGTGGCTAATATTCTCTGCTTTCAGTTCTGAAAACATATAAGGTCATTAGTCCCTAATCCATTTCCTATTGTGAGTAAAGCCCAGAGGCAGATGCCTCTGCCTCTGCAGAGAACAGAAACAAACAAGGAAACCATAAATCAGCAAATCTGGAAAGTAATTTTAGATGACAAACTGGATGTAAGACTAACCACTAGAAATAAGATGGAGAACAGATTTACATAGGAACCAAGGGAAATATGAGAGCTAATGTGAAAAAGAGGCCAGATGCTAACATTAGGGACAAAACAGAATATTTGCATGAACTCTGAAGGGGTTTAATTTCAACTTGTTTGGTTCAATTGGAATGATACTGATAACCCAAATTCTCCACTTCAGTACATTATGACTCTGCAATGATTTATATGCATGTTAGTATGAAACCATGTCAAAACGTCGTGCTGCATCACACAGGTGGCTGATTATTAGAAAGGCAGAAATGAATTTTCATTTTGAATTACTCAGCAGGAGGTATCTACATAAATTAGAACATTTGTTACACAGGAGAAATAATTAAGGGCCTGTAGATGCAGGCATATGTTACTATATGCAGCTCCAAGTGAGGAATATATGCGTTCACAGTCTGTGACGGGTGTATGTAGCCCTTAGTTGTTTCAGTGTTAAACTAATATTTTCCATCTTAAGACAATTTCCACTGACAGCAAAGTGTATAAAATCTATGCTATTTCATTAAATTGAATTTGTGTGGTTAGTAGTGAGTGAGATTATAAAGAAGCTTATTGGCTGTTCCACGCTATATAGGTACAGTCCCTCTTCTCCATGTGTCCAAGTCAGCCTTGTCTATTGCCATTTTATTATTTTCCCTAAAGAACTGGACATAGTAACATTGTGCTGGTTTCTGACTCTGTACAAGAGTGGTAGATCATAAAATCTATTCTTGAGCATAAGAGTTCCTGCTCTGACTCATTTAGACAGTTCTATAAGAGAAGCATATGCCCACCTGAATGATATCCAATGTCTACAAAACCATGGATGTAATCAGTGGTCAGTAATTTAGGAACAACAGCATTTGACTGCTCAGCCAGAAGTACTGTAATTCTGTAACTCTATGGACTTCACTAATTTAATGAAAAGTCTAAGTAAAACTACCAATCCCATTATTTCCAAAGAGATCATGAAAAAGTTTGCAAGCTGGCTTTTCTTGCCTACATGTATGAGCTAGGTCAGTGATGGCGAACCTATGACACATGTGCCGCAATTGGCGCACAGAGCCCTCTCTGCTGGCATGCGAGCCAAGTCGCCCTAGCATTGTCCCAGAGTTGAGCATGGTAGGAAGGAGTCGGGGCGCCAGGTGATGATATCACAGGGCCATGTGCATGCTGAAAAAGAGAGTAGCAGCTCCAGGTAAGAAATAATGAGCTGCAACTCATTAGCTGCAACTCATCCAGGCACTAGATGTTTAAAAAGTTAGCCATCACTGAGTTAGGTGCAGTCCTTAAAAGCACTACAATAGAAGTCAGGAGACTGTAAGTTTTGGTCTTGCCTTTGGCACTGAAGCCAGCTAGATGACCTTGGGCTGGTCACCCCCTCAACCTTTGGAAGAAGGCAGTGGCAAACCACTTCCAAAAGCATTGCCAAAAAGTGCAGTGATCTGACCATGTGATCATCAGGAATTGATTCAAAGGCATAACTTTTAAATTAAAAGCAAGAATAAGTATCTGAGGTATCTTAGGAATTTGGGACACGTAATTCTTTGCCTGTGACCATGTTGCATGGGACTGAAAATAGTTGTCCTTCAAAACATTTGGGTGATGTTCATGGTTGCACTCCTTATTTATCGCCAACTCTGGCACCATTTCTTTATTTACTCTATTTGTTAACTGAGCCAATCCTATGATTCTCTGTGATGTGTAACAAAATGAAACAAACTTGGAAAAAATAAAATATAGAATATAACTCGGTATAAATAAAAAGGTAATGCGAGAATGCCTGTGCACCCATCACTTTCCCAATAGTTTTCCTAAACCTTCAGGATGTCTTTAGAATAGTTGCTTTGGGATAAAATGCTTTTAAACATTTCACATTTCTGAATTAATACATATATATGCATAAATTCACGGTGGTTTAAAAAGGTAAATATGTAATTGCTTAAAGCATATATTTAAATAACATATTCTAATTGCATATTTCAATAAAATAAGCCTTCCCCAAAACAGCAGCTGTATGAAACTGATGTCAATATATTATACTGACAAATATAGTTATTCTTGAAAAACAACTTCATGAAAAAAGAAGCAGTAAGCAATATGAACCCAGAGGGAAGACTTATCCAAAGGCCTTTTCAAATAGCCATATTTGTATCAAGTACCTTAATCATTAAAGAGTTTTATTGTACTTAATTAATTGAGATTTGGAAAGTAAGGTGAGTACATGCTAGAAAGGATAAATTACTAGTGAAAAAAATGAGAGAAAAATAGATAACTTCTGTGTCTTAACATTGGAAAGGATGTAAATACAATAGATCCAAATGAAAAGCATCTGAACCTATAGAATGGTATTGAGGAATACATGAGTATTCATCATTGAGGAAGTGAAAGTATAGGGTTTCACATTTATGAATGAAAAAACTCAAATGTAGGTCAGAAAGTTTGAATTAGTGGCATCTAGACTGATATAAGAATCTAGAATCGGTATGTTAAGTGTGACTCAGTATAACAGAAAGGACAAATAAATGAAATCTACATTGATACACAGCAGATGACTAGAAAAATAGGAATCTATTACTAGCAATAGTTCCATGTTTTGCTTCAGTAATTGGTGGTAATGGAAGAACTGGGAGGGAAAGGGGAAATGCACTATTTTGAATATTGAGCACAGAAAGGCAATTGAATCTTTTAGGAGCCCAAGAATGAATGAGAATGATGATTTGTGCCTGTCTGCTTGCAAAAGGCCTGTTTGTTTCAAAACATGGTTTAAACATAAGTTCTGGTTACTTTCATCATTTTATCCAAAGCAACATTATGCTACAGGATTTACCCCCTTTGGACAGGTATACAAATTCACATTGACTGATTTTACCCCACCCATCTCCAGTTTTAAAATAATAATAATTAATAAAACTTTCTTGCATTTATCCCTACTATTCCTGAATGACATCTGCTACAGATTTGATTTCAGCAGTTCCTCACCAGCTTAATGATAATAACAATGCCGCCTTTTGAGTCCTAGCCAAAAATATAGGGTTCTCTCCAATTAAAAAAAAATACTAATTTTGTTTTCTTAAGTTACCTACTTTTTAAAAAGGATTCTTTTTAAAGTTTAGCAATATGTCATTTTTACCATTTTCCAGTCCCTCATAGGAGCTCCATCCCTTTTCAAAATGGGCAAGGTCAAGTGTTTTTGAAAGTGTATGTCAAAGAAAACCAGCATCCCTGAAACCTACGAAGGGCTTTTCTACAACAATAGCTGTCAAACTTTTCTTTTTGTCTGAAGAGAAAAAGAGAAAAATTAATAGGTTCCCAGGCATATTGTCAGTTTCCATAGACCTGGATAACCTGCAGAACATGAACTGTTGTCACCAACAATAATCCCAGTATCCTCTGCAATGTGCAGGGAGGATTTATGAAGGCTATGTGTGCATCAGTCTTCCTTGAGCTTAAACAGAAATTTCTCAACTTTGCCTGGACTGTGCTTTGTTTCCATTGACATTTTCTATGGTTATGTACGGTACCTATTGGCTAGTGTTGGTGACATCAAAAAAATCCCTAGAGCTCTTTTACAATTGCAGTTTAAGATTGCAGTCAGAACAGGGTTTATAGGATAGTCACTGCCTGAGGCCAAAATAATTTGATCCCAGTATTTGTGGTCAAGGTTTGATGATTGAGGTTTTTGACTGGAGAGGGGGTGAATAAGATGAAATACTAAGTATACAATGGACATATATGCTTTGTTAGATTGTCTGCTATTTATAAAAGCTAACTGATGACTGTTGGTAAGAACCATTCTGCTATGTGATACTATAAACATGACAGATTTATTTTATAAGAATAAAAATTAAGTGCTTCTTATTTTTAAGGTTATATAGAGATTTAATATAGAAATACAAGATAGAATATAATGCAATTATCAGCGGTCTTTAGTCTAAAACAAAATAAACTATTACTGGATAATTTCAATTTTATCTTAAACTCATTTTTATCTGATAAATGTAAAACATTGAATGTGGTATGGTAGGATTTATTATGGTAGGACTTAAAGTACATATCTGTAAAAATCTGTAAATATTTCATGAGGATGAGTTATAAAAAGAAAATAACTTTTTTGTTTTTTTTCTGGCAATTCTTAAAAGTACCAGAAAATTATATTATACATTTAATCACAGTCAGAGTATATATCCAGTGACGAGTATAAATTTGTCATATCAGTTCAGATAGGCGTTGAGAAAAAAATCCTGTGATTAATATTTTGATAGATTATCCAGTGCTGGATAGCTATTTATGGTTTATATATATGGATTATTGTCTTTTGATGATGTGGTAATCTGCACTGAGCATTATGCTACTTCTATGTAAAGCTTTGTAAAATTGTTCAACTTTATATCTTGAATTTTGCAAAAGTTATCTTCTACTTCTGTTTTGCCCACGATTTCCCTCTGCTCCTTCCTATCACAAAAATCAGTGAAGGAAGGAAGAATGAAAGATCTATTCTCTGATTTTGATCTGATAGGATTAGTAGTAGCCATTTGACAGCACCCACTGAATAGCTGAGCTACAGTTGTTTTAATGGGCAATTCTCAGCTCTCAAACAGGAGGAGGAGGATCAATGTTAGAGAAGCCTAATAAATTGGTTCCTCTCACAGTTGGATGACTTGCTTGATCTTTGATATCCATTCACTCTGAATCAACTCCACCTGTTTTGCAGTTTTGACACCTTCTTCCCCTGTAGTCTAATCTAACCACATTTTCTTTATTGCAAATCTCTTAGCTGAGATTATCCATGTAACTAATTGAGGTAGGAGAAAGAGAGAGGGAACAAACCACCAGTTTTCAGGGAAAACACAATTTTAGAACTTTCGTGTAAATCTAGAGGGCCTTTTCAGGGTGATATACAGCATATTTATTAAAAAAAACTTATTAGAGACTGTGCAAATGTTCACTAATGTTGTTTCCCTTTGTGGCAACTACTTAGAATAGTTCCATCCTTGCAGCTGTACCTCTGTCCTACTTGAATTAAGAATTCCAAAAGGGGCTATAAAATAAAGGTAATAAAAATGCAGATATCTTTACCAAATTGCAAATAGGAGTTAATAGGCAAGAATTCCCCAATATGTAGGCTGAATTCTTAGCCACTACAGTATTAGAATTTATACCAGTAGTTTGCAACCATCCTATTACATATATTATATCTGTATGCTGACTAATGTAAAATCCTTTACATTCTCCAACTCATAACTAGCTTAAAAAATACCCTCACTACTAAAAACATTGCCCATTTAAAAACATGGGGATTCAGAGAAGATTGCTGTTCTGCTGTTTTGTATGCAATGCAATGAAGCTAAATACATTGTAGATGCATTTTTATCTGTTTCATCTTGCTTAATCAGAAGACATAGCAATAGTTTTCTATTTCCCTGAATGTATTTTTTTCTTGAAAATTTGCATTATTTGGTTTTAAATGGTTTAAAAGCCTGTTTGATTTGTCTAGCAGTCTGGGTTTATTGACATCAAGGGAGCATTCAGACTAAATGAACGGTATTTCTAAATCAAATAAACATAGAGTTCTGATTTCAAATGAGAAATATTACAATAATATAATGTAGTAATATAACTTTGATTTATAGCCATTTCTTTTTCTTATGATCAAATTATAGCCATTAATATTCTGTTGAGAATATTTTAATGAAATTTATTGTAATAGCATATTCCTTGTAATGCAGTTGCCTAAATATGCATGGCATACTACAAAATGTATTGAGAAGAGGAAAAATGGCTGTGTGCATTATCCATAGAAAAGGAGTGCATACACAACTTGTTTTATCCAAGCCTGAAACTGTCTTTGTGATTAAATCCAATACATTAAACTTTTATTACCATGCTGAAGCCAGAACAGCCTTCTAAATATAATTCAGAAATTCTGTCCACATTGTAATGCTCCATTTTGATCAAATTTTAAATTAATCAGTTTTTTAAAAGTGACTAATTAGTATTTTTTCCACTTTCAGACTTTTTTTTGGGGGGGAGATGCTGTTTGCTTTGGTCATTATTTGCCCATGTATGCTGTTATTTATTTATTTAATTAGTTCAATTTATGGGGGAAGAGGAATGTTTGACTTTTTAAGACATAAATATAAATTTATTACATTCTTCCATTTATCAGTAACAGTTAATGACTGCAGTGGGTTTTTTGGATCTAGTGTGAATTTCAGGGTGATTCTTCCCAGTACAGAAGGGGTCATTATTAAACCAACATTATGGGAAGACATAGCAACCGATTTCTTGCCCCTTGTCTCCTATCTTGTTAGACATTCCATGTGTAATCAAGCTTATACCAGGGTTTTTTTTCAAAAGAGGTTTGAAGCCCTGGGCAGAATGCATACATGCATGGTTACTTCTCATGCACTAGACTAGTTGCTTTCTAGTTTGAAGAACTCAAACTTTGAAATGACTGAAACCAGTCTTTCTTAATAGTCTTAGTTCAGCACTAGTTGAGTTAGTATTAGGTCAAAGATTAAAATTTAGAAGGTTTGCATGATCATTTTGTATGTCCAATCAAAAGAAAGCATGGATAAACAAAAAAGAAACAATTTACTCCATTTTTACTAAGTATTAAATAGAAGGACGTGTCCTCCTTGGGTGGGGCAAGTAGTGCTTCCACTTACAGATAAAACTAATATGTATTACTGATTGCACTCTGATTAACACTTGTCATAGTCTAAGCCAGAGGACAGTCTTAATATTCATAAGGACTTAACAGTTGTCAGCAGAGCAGAAAAGAAAATGAAAAAAAGTTATTTTTCTTTTATTTACTCCTGCCTTACTTCTAGATCACAACAGACATTATTTCTACAACACAGAGGGTAGCAACCAGCAATTGGCACAAATCACACAAAGCTATGAAATACACAAATAAAGGACAGTCTTGAAAGTTTAAAGAATAGAGACAATTTTTGAATAGTTTCAAGGCAAGTAGTCATGGAGGTCAAACTTGTTTGTCAAAACAGCCAACACATAATAAATTGCTGAAATAAATTCTTAAGACAATGACTAACCCATGAGTTTGATCTGGAATGTTTTTGCATACCACAAGCATTACACTGACAATCAAACCTTTAGAACATGCAGCAGATCACAAGGATTATAAACTGGCTCTCAATTATCTTTTACATGGTTCCTGATGTTGGTGTGAGTTTGAAGGTGAGAGAATAGTGCGTTATCATAGCCCAACCCTTTGAGCTCAAAGCCAGCCTGAGCTTAGGAAAAAGGAATGTGTTTCTCTTTTTGGGAGGGGAGTAATTTTTAAAATTATTTTTATATAAAAATCAAAAAACAATATGCTTATATATTTCCATCAACATCAGCCTGCTGGACATACATTTCAAATTTCTTTCATCAGTACTTATCAA
>JANHFO010002876.1:54518-64668 GCA_032468095.1 Pareas carinatus | reverse complement strand
AAGAAAGAAAGAAAGAAAGAAAGAAAGAAAGAAAGAAAGAAAGAAAGAAAGAAAGAAAGAAAGAAAGAAAGATTATACTGGTTTAAGAAGGTATATTATAGGGAAAACATGCAATTTGTAAACAATCTCAATAATCAAAACCCTTCTCTTCTATTTTTATGGGTTTTTATGTTGAATACTTCAGGGTTGGGAGCTTTATGTTTTATTTGAAGCGGGGGCAAAATATAGGTAATGTGTTCTTGTTTATATACCTTTGGAGGCCAAATGTATTTATGCTTTACAACAGAACAGAGAGGAAAAGAAAGCTGAATAAAATTAGCTTACCTATTTGGAAGCTGTGTTTTGAGATCCAGATATTTGTATTTATGAACAAACAGCATATCTTTGATTTCTTGCTTTCAGAACCGAAGTTTGAGAACCATTCCATTTTTATTTCTGCATGCTGATTTGCTAATCTAACCAATTCCTTTTCTTTCTCTTCCTAGCAATTTCTTCCATATTTAGTATCTCCCTGTTTGAGTCAAGCCTTGCTTGACTCAAGCAAAATTGCCAGATGTACAGTATATGGGTGTGCCCTGTACCAAACACTTCCACACTTTTATTATAAGAGCATTATATTATAAGAGCATTATGTGCATTGTACAAAATGCAGGTGAAATATGAATAAATATTTTCCAAGCTGCATTTTGTTTCTTCCTTTTATCTCCCTATAGTAACCTTATTTTCCTATCAGAAGGCTACAATCCATATTTTCTTACAGCTCTCTACTGACTGGTAAGCAATAGTAATAACATTTAGACTTATATACTGCTTCAGAGTGTTTTATAGAACTCTTCAACAATCTGGGTCCTCATTTTACTGACCTCAGAGGAATGGAAGACTGAGTCAGCCTTGAGCTACTGAGGATCAAACTCCTGGCAGTGAGCTGAACTAGCCTGCAATGCTGCATTCTAACTACTGTGCCATCTTGGCTCAGGATGATGCAAAAAAAAGGACTACTGCAGCATCCTATGATCAGGTTATCTATTTCCCCTACTATAAATCATCTTTCATCTCTTCTAGTGCCAGCCTAGCACCCAGACTTTTCTCTTGTTACTTTTGGCAAATCTCTGTACTTGTCTGCATCAGCTTCATTCATTTCTCCAAATAGGGCAACCATCTAGAATGCCACTGGAGAATGTAAATTTTCCACCATAGTTTTTGTTTTGCAGTCTGATCAATTTTTGATGTGTTCTTCCCAAGTTTCTTTCTCTATCCATTAATCCAGGGGCTCTCAACCCCTAGTCCATGGACCAGCACCGGACCATGGCATGCCAGCACCCAAGCTGCATAAACAAGCCAAATCTCATTCGCAAGATGCAGGCAGTCCCCTTCTGGTCCACAGAAAAACCTTTCCCCACAAAACCAGTTCCTGGTGCCCGAAAGGTTGGAGGCCACTACATTAAACAGCTGTGTGGGCTCCTCCCCTTTTATTTGATCACTCCCTAGACAGCATTGCTTCCCCTCATCCCTCAAATACCTTCTCAGATGCCATTAGAGCAGGTTATCACAATGACAAATCTTATCTTCAAATAATGAAGCAACTTGGTTTAGTTTGTCTATCTTTAAGCTGAATTTATTTTCTTTTAATTTTAATTCAGTCCTTGTCCTGTTCTTTTCAACTGTCTTGGACATGACAGTGAAATTGCAGATAATCCACTTGGTCCATTTCAAGAAAAAGTTAGTTGTTGGAGTAATAAAATATCTTCCAACCTGTCAAAATGTAAAAATAAAAACAAAGGTTGGTTTAGCATTTGTATGATGCATTCACTGAACTATGTAAGCATTGTTTTGGAAAGTTTCATTTATATCCCTAGAGGAAACAATATCCTGAATGGTGGAATTGTGTTTTATTTTTCATTCTGTGATTTGGAGCTGGGCTTTTTTCATTCTTTAATACAATAGGATTACTTGTAGTGTTTATCATTTTGTATGGGAAAAGACAACAGCAAAAGACTCAATTGATGAATTGCTGAATAAATTGTTTCCTACTTGCTTAAAGTTTTCTGCACTGAAAACCTACAGTTATATTCTGAAATGTGTGAGGGCAAATGATGGATTTTTGATCTATGAGATATATTACTCACTCTTAAAGGAAACCCAAATGCTTCTGGGAAGATAAGAAATATTTTTCAATTCTCTTATTTTACCTTGCCTAAACATTGAAATGGATTCAGAGGTTGTTTTTCTCAAATAAGACACCTGTGGAATTTTGAAGAAGATAATTGGAGTTTAGATAAAGTCACAGAAATTGATGGGGAGTTTCACATATCTTTAAAACAACTGACATTTAATTCAAAGGGAAAGTTGAAAAATGGACTTTTATTAAAATAAAAGTATTAAGATTAACCCTTCATTTGTTATACTTATCCATTAACATGTAATTAAGCTTAGCAGACCTCTTTTGTTTGTGTATATGATGGGGTTGGTACTTTAGAAAACAATGTAAATAGTTTATTGAATACAATTTCTCTTGTAGATGAATGGTCTGGCAACTAAAAGCTGCTATTTTGCATTCCAGTAAGTTTAATCACAGTTATTATAGTTCTCCTTCCAAGTTCCCACCTTACATAATAACTTAGAAATTTTCACAATAGGGAAACTTTGAACTGCACTGTAGCTCATATTCATACAGCCAGTAAGACATCAGGTAATTCAAAACAACTGTAAATTTCAAATGAAAACATTGTGCCTTCCCTTTGGGAACCTACAATTGATGATGGTTGTATCTTCCAGGGGAGTTGATTTCAGCCTTCCCCTGTTTTCTCATGAATATTTTAATTATCTGAAGCTAAGAGTACAAAAAAGAAAGAAAGAAAAGCTTTATTCACAACGTGAATAAAAGACCTGGAATTAAAATACAGACATACAGAAATACAGTACATTCATAACTACCAGTATGATACTGTATTCTCAAAGGTCTTACCAAACCAAGCTTTTAAATCATTCTACCAGCAGAGCTTATAAAACCATCAGAGAATTTATTCAGCCAAATGAGAGGGGTAATTCATGTATGGAAAATATTTCTGCCTGCCAGGCACACACAATTTCTAATTCACCATGTTGACACATCTCAACAGTCACACGTTATAGTCATATATTATTTTGGCAGGGGAAGAGTGGCATAATAAACCTGCTTTGAAGACTGCTTGGAACAGCAAGAATCGGATTGGTAGGTCCAAGGTATTTAATTGCATATGAGCTGCATTTCTCATGCTGAGTCATGAATTGGAGAGGACTGCTGTGTACACAGTGTGTCACAAGTGGCTGTAAAAATGTGAAACGTCTCCTTTTCATTAGGGAAACATGACCAGGCATTTTTTCCCATCAATGATTAGTTGGTGAATGTGTATGTATATGAAAAAGAATGAGCTTGGATGGATGTGTGCATTTGTGTGTTCGTACATCTATGTATACAGACATCCATGTCCATACATAAAGATCCATTCATCCATTCATAGTTATCTTTTTCTATTCAATGTGTGTGTGTGTGTATGTTGTGTGTGTGTGTAATTTTTTATGAATATTTGCTTTCTGTTGCTTTTCCACATATCATTTTCTTTAGTCCATCATCACAAGAAAACCATGTAGCCCTGGAAGTGATTTTGAGACTGCTGCTTTACGATTCCTTTTATTTATTTTGGTTTCTTCGTTGTCCTTATATACAGTAAAGATATTTTATACTCAAAAAGAATCTCAGTGATAAATTATCACTGTCGTTTTGTGCAATCTAATGACCAAGTAATGGCAGATCTCCAAGATGGGACTATTTTACTATTCATAAATGTTTAGACTTGGTATGGTGCCAAGCTACTTTCAGAAATGTTGCCAACATGGCTGTAAGGACTTATAATTATCAGAAATTGGGGTTGATTTGATGGACTGTAACTGATGATTGAATATATGTTTTCACCCAGAAGTATAGCCATTCCTGGAAATGAAGGGTATGGTTCCAGTTCATATAAATGTACCAGGAGTAGATATTACTTTGAATACTCACAAATTTTGACTCAATGTAGTTGATGTCAACAAGTTATAGTGTGCCCTCTGTTTTTGGCTAAGCAATAATGGTATGTTTCCATTGGGAAGGTACAAGGGCAGTTATGAAATTCATTAGCATTTTCTTTTTCAGTTCTGTTTCTTTCATGAATTTTTATTTTGTAAACTCAAAAATAGTATCATATGGCCCTATATCTTATTCTACTATCCCCTGTTTCAGGTCAAACTACTTTTGTTTTTGTATGTGTGTTCTTCTCTATTCAATATACATTTTTGTTGCATGTCTGGAATAAATCATGACATGTCTTTGGTACCCTGTTTCCCTGAAAATAAGACACTGTCTTATATTAATTTTTGCACTCCAAGATGTGCTAGGTCTTATTTTCAGGGGATGTCTTATTTTTCCACCGAGGCCGTCCAGACCTTATTATCGGGGAGGTCTTATTTCAAGAGATGCCTTATATTTCAGTGAGAGGCAAAACTGTAAGTCTTATTTTTGGAGGATGTCTTACTTTTGGGGAAACAGGGTATTAAGAATGAATTCACTTCCTTTCATTTTCCATGTCTTTGGTTCTACTAATGGTGCAGCATCAAGATGTTGAAAACAAAAGCATTTCAGTACTGAAGGCAAACTGTTGCCAAACAAGCTGCTATTTTAAAGCAAATAATCTAGATAAGAAGCAATTCTTCTTGGAGCAAAATTATCACGATGAATAAGAATGTTTCTGCTTGTGTCATAGAGAAATTCTAGCAGCTTTCCTTTGATTTGATTCAGAAATACTTATTCAGAGCTGTGGGTTTGCCCAAAGCTCATTTTAGTCAGACTGAAATAGTGCATGTTCTTAAACTTTCAGGGAACTCATTTCAATAAGACAATTCATCATATACTTTTTTCCTTCATTGAGAAATCACTGATATGTAAAATTCTTTAAGTTAAAGGCTGACTCATGTCTTTGATTACACCATCTTTCTGCACAGCCTCTTCCACTATTCATTTTTCTTTTCATGAAAGGAGTTGAGAAATGGACCACAAGGACACATTTTAAAATCAATTTTTAAAAATCAGTACTGATAATGATGAAAAAGAAATTAGGTTAGTTAGACATTTTTTGAAATGGGTTTCATAGCTATAATGTAGAACACTGCAGGAAAGATCCATTGAGTGATATGAGACAGGACAGATACATTTGTTCTTATTTCAGAAGGTAGCTTTTTATTTCCCATAATGTTAGCCATTCAAGGTAGTCCAGACAAGAAATTAAAATCATGAGTATCAACACTACCTTTATTGTAATGTTACTTTAATAGAATCTTGCAAGTCTGAAAGTATTTGTCCCTTTTCTTGCCTTTAATTTCCAGAAAACTAGAGAGTCTGTTCTGAGATGCCTACCCCCATTCCTTCTATGGGCTGGGATATCTCTTTTTCTGGCTATTACCTAGCTGTGGATCTTTCTTCTTTCTCCCAAGATTATTCTCACAGTCTATTACACATATTGATCAGCATACAATAACTGCAAGAGATAGTTCATTACCTATGCAATAGAAAGACACTGTTCTTTACTGCACCATCTCAGCTACCACAGGAATTTCTTGCCATTTCTATCGCTTCTACACTGACATCCCTCTTGCTATTTACTAAATCCTAGCTCTGAAGAATTCATAGCATGCTAGACTGCGGTAACTAGAATCAGCTTTTGAGATGGATAAATTTAGCCTGAAGGGATAGATGGTAAAGGAGAATGGGTCCTGTCCTTGGAAAATCTTCCCTCACTACTACAATATAGCAATAGCAATAACACACTTATATATCACTTCATAGCCTTCTCTAAGACATTTGCATATTGCCCCCAACAATCTGGATCCTCACTTTACCAACTCCGGAAAGATGGAATGCTCAATCAACCTTGAGCTGGTCAGAATTGAACTGTTGGCAGTTGGCAGAATTAGTCTGCAATATTGCGTTCTAACCACAGTTCTTATATGGTTGACCCTCGTGTTGGTTGTTAGTATGGTGAGTAAGAACTGGCTTTTTCCTGAGTGGTTAGTTCACTGTAAACAGAATAATCATGTAGTGGGATGCACTATATTTTAATTTCTGAACACCATTTAATTCCTTTTCTGTTTAGTGATGGGTGCTGTTTTAATGTTGTGTTTTGTTCACTGATTTTTGTATACCAACCAAAATCATGTTGATTGACTTGGGTAGTCAAATAAATTAATAAATGAAGAATAGCTGATATTCCCAGTCATAGAGCAACAGATATTAATGCCATAGAACAGAGATATGAACTGGAACATTGTCCCTGGAACATGTTCTAGAGTAAACATTCCATGGAAAGTTTTCAACATCAGATACTACAAACAGTTTGACACTTGTGTGATGTTTGGTTTCAGGTGATCAGAAAATATTGAGAAATCAAAGTATATTGCTGTTGTACATTATTTTATTGCCTATTTCCATCATTGTTTTCTACATTCCAATATATAGTAATTTTTCTCTGCATGGCAAAGTTTTAGTTTTCTTATATGCATTAACAATCAAATCAAAGACATAAAAATATGCTGAAATGTTTACATCAAACAATATAGTCCTCCCTTAACAACAATGGTTTAGTGACTGTTCAAATTTATGACAGTGCAGAATTTACAATCTGTCCTTGAAGTTCTGGAAGTTGCATCATTCCCATAGTCAGGTGATCATAATCCAAGCCCTTGGTGACTGACTCACCATTAAAAGACTGAAGTGCCACAGTCACATGATTGTCATTTGTGACTTTCACTGCCAGCTGCCAACAAGCAAAGTCAATATGACAACTAGGAAGAGATTTCTTATAGTGATCACATGACATCATGCTTAATGACATCATGGCATACACTTAACAATGGCAACCATAGGCTCCAGAAATGCCATTGCTAAACAGTGCCATCTTGTGATGTTGTGTTTTATGCTTTATGATTGTCTATGTCAGATGGTTATTTGAACCAAAATTTTCAACCATAAGTTAACGCAGTCAAATATAATCAAGACAGCATGCATTTACTTCAGGTGTCTGCCACTAATTATGTGGATGATACAGGTGACTCCTGCTTATACTTCTTAACTTTTAATCTACAGAGACTGGAATTGTGGAGATGTGGATGTTTGGGGAGAAAATCTCTATAAAAATTAGCATGTTTCAAATGAGTTATAATAATATCAATAGAAATATAAGCAGGAGCCACCTGTATCTTTCACATAATTAGCAGCAGACACCTGGTGTAAATGCATGCTGTCTTGACTATATTAGGTAGAATAAGAACTACAATCATTTATAAGTCAGCAATTGGAGGTGGTGTGAGATAGGATGAACAAAATCCAGCACCCAAGACTCAAATTTTTTTTTAAAAAAATTGATTTATTAAAATTTTATGCCACTGATTTCCCTTTTAAGGGGACTCTGGGTTCTTCTCCAGATTGGAGGCTATTATTTGGTCTTAATGTCTTAGGCTTTTCTTCACAGAAATATATTCATCAACTAGGCACTTCCATAGTTTGCTTGAAGATAGGAGATATCCAGTTCTTCAGTACTCAGCATGTTCAGCTTGACCTGCTTGTCTATTCTGTGTCCCACAGTGCCGTTAGTTGCAGAGATGTTATCTGTAGCTGTGAAGTTGTGCCCCTGCTAAAATAGTTGCAGCTTGAAGAAATGTATCTGGGATAGACAATGTCTTGTGGACTTGACCTCAGCTTCAGGAACCCATTGTATCCTTTCTTGTCCCATTTTCCTGAAATGTTGAAGAGAGTTAAAGATAAAAATGAGAATGGGGTCCTCTGGTAGAAAAATATTGGTCTTTCGGGTGGTTTGAAGGTGGTTTAAGGATGGAAATAGGAGCATTTTGCCTCGTAAAAGCCTCATGTTTCCATTTCCGCTCTTAATTTTGAAAAACAAAAACAAAGAAATAGCCACATTTCTGTGATTTCTCTGTCAAATTATGATGCTACAACCTCCAAGTTGAGAAGCTGCACGTAGCCTGCAAAGCACAGATTGATACTCCTTCATTAATGTTAGTATGGACAATCTACAACTTTAGGGCTATAAGCAGTTTTCACTTTAATTGCCCAAGTTCACATCCAATAATTAGAAATAATCTACCCATCTCAGATTATGAATCAGATATATCATCAGTGTGGAATACTGCATAACTTTGTGCATGTTCTGTAAAGGTAAAGGTAGTGTCTGACTCTTTTATCAGAGGGAGACAGAGTTGTCCACAGACATTTTCATGGTCATGTGACCAACATGACTATATGCCAAGGCACATGGAACACTGTTACCTTCTCACCAAAGCGGTACCTATTGATCCACTCATATTTGCATTCTCTCAAACTGCCAGGTGGGGAGGAGCTGGGGCAAGTAATAGGAACTCACCTTATCATGTAGCATTCAGTTCTTGAACCAGGATTGTCACCTTTCCAGATGATAAGGCCAGAATCTTAACTCCTGAGCCATCGTGCCCCCTGTGTATTTTGCACTTTGGCCTATTTCCAGCCATATCTTCTATCAATATTTGACAGTATATCATCAATGTTTTTGCCACTAAAAGCACTTCAGCCAGTGAATCGTCTTAAATCTTGCCTTCTTTTATATATATATCTGATGATTCATGAAGATTGAATTGAAGGATGGAAAAAGGGAGAGATTTGCCTACTCCCATTAAAGGGGCCGCACTAAGGGTTGTAACATGATTTAAATACTGCCTCCCTAGCAAGCTGACACAGGAAGAGAACTCCTGGCTTGGTGTTCAGTGCATCTGCCTGGGATGTGAGTTCAATTCCCAGTAAGAAGGATGTGGCTAGCTGATGAGAGCTAATAAACTCGAAATAGATCTATCCTAGTCTTCCTTGAATTTATTTGTGTGCCAGCACAAAAATATATAACACACACACATATATATAATTTTTGACATTAACATATCAACACATTCATAACAACCCTGAAGAGATAGTGAAAGGGGAAAAAGCACACTAATTTTTTAAATTTTACAAATAATATGCATCATATTAATAAATTTTATAGCATAACATAGTTCTTTAATCCTTATCTTTAGCATTCCCTTATTTTCAATCCTTTCCCCCTTCCTTTCCTGCTCTCTTTCTTCTTTGCTTCCTTCTTTCTTTATTCTTCTCTCCCTCCTTCATCTGTCTTCTTCCTCCTCTTGTTCACTTTATTCTTCTCTCATTTTATTTCTAATAAGAAGTTTTTAGCATCCAGTTTCATATTAGCAAAAATCATTTCTCTAATCTGTCTATATATCCATTCCATATTTCATTTCTAATTCCTTTAACATCTATATAACATTATGTTTGTCTCCTTTCTACAATTGCATTAAATTAAATCCACATTTAGCAATTTAAAAATGGGTTAAAATATTCCTAATTTCCCCAGACAGTTAGTTTCCCTTTTAGAGTTTTACATCTTTGAAAATTCCAAAATATAGCACATACTAAACAACAGTTTCACTAGTTTCACAATACCTTCTATTTTTAAAATATTACATTTAGACTTTTTAAAATTAACCTTAACATTCCTAACAATATCAATTTCATTTATTTCAACATCTTAAACACTATTTTTCTATTCATCAAACTTAATAAGTTTTCTATAACTCTATTTATCATCTTACCCAATACCCTTCTGTCCAAACGTATCTTTTTAACTCACCATATTTTGTACATTCACTCTTGCTTTATCTAGCCCTCTTCTCCTCTTTGTTGCCCATCCTTTTTTACACACTTTTTTTGTAAATAAATTTTATTATTTTTATATATGAACAAAAAGCAATTTTCTTACATATTTCCATCAACATCAGCCACCTGCACATACAATTCAAATTTATTTCATCAATAATTATCATATTCATTAATATTATTTCACACCTACTCCTTCTATATCTTATTCAACCATCTATCCAACGTTTAAGTTCATTTTTCTAAAATTTTCACTTAATTTCATATTTTAGATAACATTTTAAATAGATCACCACAGAAATAACAAAATAATAATTTTAAAAATCTCATCATTTAACCAATATTGTATTTATATAACATCATCCAAAATCCCAATTTTAACTC